>WURS02451324.1:0-14184 GCA_011762765.2 Rhinocypha anisoptera
TATTTACTATCATTGAATGTGTTATTTTCGCCATATGGCGGTCATTTCTGTATGAATGAATATATATATATATATATAACGAACACACGCAAACACTTATAGACATTCACATACAGAAACAATAAAAAGATAGACTTACATTTCGGAGAGATATATTTCGGGGCTCCTTGCCCCTTTGTCAAACTGAGTTCTCTCAGATTGACATTGATATATATATATATATATATATATACATATACCTATATGTGTGTGCGTTCTGCCAGACCGACGAAGAGGCAAGCAGCCCCTAAATATTTCTTTATTATGTGAGTCTTTCTTTATTAAGTGTTTCTATCTGTGTGTATGAGTATAAGTGTGTGCATGTTTTCGTGTTTGCTGCTCGTCTGAGTTTTCCTGGGTATATATATATACACACACTTGTTCTGTGACCCCTCGCTCAGTCCACCAGGTCGTTTCCTAGACAGATCTCTGAAAGCGAGGTAGAAATACATAAGGTTCGAAGTCACGTACGACAAAGTATTCTGTTCGAGACGAATACATGTGATTTATTAACCAAGCACCCGCGAGTTTACGAGTGAATTGCTATGAGGGAAGCTTTTAAAGCCTTCTATAGAATCTCTACCTGTAGCAGCGGAATTTAGACCATTCATTATGTACGTGTTACAATGTTATTATCATCCGATGCAGCGGAAGTGACTGACACGACGTTTTTAATTACCGTATGGAGAACACATGTCAGGTTGATTACTGACATGATTGATCGAACATTGATTACTCAAGCTTTTCTGCTAATGCGTTCCATCATCAATAACGACACACGTTTTTAATTAACTTTTCAAGCTGAAATTACGATTTGTGCTAGTCATATCAACAGCGAACATACAGCGAGTTACTATAATTTAAGTAGCTCGCTGTATGTTCGCTGCACGTATGAAAATAGCACGTATTTTAGACTTCCAGCGGCGAAAACTATGTTGCCGTTCGTATTATTTACGCCCTATATTTTATAATTCTAAGCATCTGAATAACAAAATTTGTCCAATGCGTTATACGAGTAAAACAAATATGACTTTGTGATGCTGATAAAAATTTTCTTGTCAACGGGAAAACGAAAAACTACGCATTAGCGGAGGGAGAAATGTATTACAGGAAGAAGAGCTTCACAATTAAATTCCAAAAACTTCCGAATGTATAATTTAAAAAAAAACTTTTTTACAGAATGCAATGTATAAAACGAAATCATAACAAAATATCTTTTTGAAAAAGGACAACAAGAGATTCCACGCATATTGACAGGGAATGAATGATGGAAGCTAAATAAACAGTTTAAAATCACCAGTACAATCAGATACGTGTGCGACCGCCAATATGCGGCCGATGGAATACATAAATCCTGCATGAAGCTCATGAAAGCAACAGTTAGCATCCACCCCTATCTGTGACCGCCGAATACTCGAGAGCCAAGCGTCCCTCGGATTCCTTTAGTGTCGAATTCCGGACACTGTCGACTCATTCAAATTCATATGCGCTTTCGTACGGGTTCCGTGGAGTTCGGGTGCTTGAAAATTCTGACTGAGGATCTCGGTCTTCTCTACGAATGCCTCGGTTTAATTAACTTCGACACAAGGTAAATTAAGAAGACAGAGCGCTTCTTTAAAAATTAAACCCCTTTCCTCCGCAATGAGTGAAGGAAGTAGTTGAGAAGGAACTGAAGGAATATGGTTCTTCAATATATATATACACACACACAAATAATAGTTAATGGTTAAAGCACACCCCGACCGGAAATTGGGGAAAGTCCGGTGTTCGAGTCCCGACTGAGGACAAAACTTTTTCTCATATGAATTTGTTAGTTTCCATCAGATATTTTCTACCACACTTTATGTTCGTCCTTTAATCTGTTCTCTTTTTTCTTATTTCCTAATTTTTGAATGCGTATTACCGCCATATGGAGGTTGTTTCTGAATGAATGTGCATGTATATGTATATAATTGTTCACTTGAATCTTGGAAACAGAAAAATAAAAGGATAAATGAGGCATTAATAGCTTATAATGTTATGATGCAAATCGAGTATCCTCTATGAATATCAAGTGGGCAAGAAACATCTGTAAATCTACTTTGAAAAGGGGAAATAAAACCTTGTCAATTTCAATAAAATATTTTTTTAAATCACAACTGGTTTCAACAAACAGTTGATTCCTCAATTGACTCATGATGACAACTGTTTGATAAATATTTGACCAATTGGCAACTCCTTGATGAAACCTGTCGTGATTTATTACAAAAATATTTTGTGAAACCGACAAAGTTCAATGTCAGCTATTCATAATGTGGTTTTACCAAGTTGAACTAATGTCCTATATACATATGTGTCATATTTAGATATATTTAGTTACATATTATATATTTAAGTTACAATTTAGTTATATAGGTAAATAATTTCCTGATATTCTAACGACTATAAGTATTTAAAATTGTTCGTAAGAGTAGGAATAATAGGGTAGAGGGAAATTGCACAATCGATAAGGAAAATATAACGATATAGTTATTAGTATAGGCCGATACTATGTAGAAACCCTTTATGCGCAATATTAGATGGGATTTAAATGAAACTTTGCTTTGTTCCTCCGTCCCGATCCGGAAGCTCCTTCCCGTCTGTCCTGCGGATGCTGTGACACAGTCTGAACAGTGAATCCAGTGGATCCGCTCCTGTATAATTCGTTGATGGTCTCTTCAACTTTTAGATCACTATTTTTTAGATTGGGGTTATTATTTGCGTTGTTCGGGTTAAATATTTGATTTACTTAAAAGAGGGTCTTGATTGGACCACCCACATTAAACATCTTTCCAATAAACTCTCTACTGGTATATACATGATAAGATAACTGGCACAAATTGCCTCTTTTAACACCCTAAAATTGGTCTATTATGCCAATATCCATTCTCACCTTTGTTATGGAAGGTCTACGGCTACCCTTTGAGCATTCTTACTATAAAAAAGTCAGTAAAAGCCATTGTTGGCAAATTTTTTTAAAATCTCCAGGTAGGCCGATATTTAAATATCTCAAAATCCTTCCTCATCCATGTCTATACATCCTTCACTTTTCTCAGTTTTTGCAAAAAAATATCTTTCACTAATTCCAATAAATACTTCTATTTTCATTGTCCACACAGGTTAAGAAGTTAGTCATGCGTGAATATAATGTGATGATTTGGAAGGAGAGGAGCTCCCGTTTGGACCTTGCATATTATGACGGCATTTGTAGTTGTTTTCATGCATGTTTGTAGTGTGAAGTCTAACATTGTCCAGCATGTTGTGGATGATGTTCTGCTATTTAATTTTGCATGCGGGTTGCTTCATTCTGACTGAAATGTGTCTCTTAACATCTGCATTTTGGAGTGAAGGTGAATTTTTGGCGGTGACCTGACACATACACCCTTGCGGCGGTTCGCAGGGAAATGTTTAGAAGTGTAAGTGCTAATTATGATCATATATATGACCCGCGGCAGAGAAAATATTCACTTAAATGGTCAAAATCTCTTGCCTGTTTTATTCTAGGTCCCCCACCGTTTTGTTTCTCCCAAATATATAATAAACTTCCAAAAACAATTAAGCCAATTATATATCCCACAATTTTCAAAACTAAATTGTGTTAACTGTTGCAGAGCAAGCTAGATTACAGTGCAGATGACTTTTTTGATGACGAACTACAAATTTTTTAATATGTGATGAAGGAATCCTCAGTCATCAGCATCTATAATAAGGTTTATTGTCCCGAAGATTCACTTCTTCCGGGGTTTCTTCCGCGTCTGTAAATGTTGTGGGGACAACAGTTTCTCCAGCGTTGCAGCCAGTGTCTTCAGGACTCTTGAATCTTCAAGCCAGAGACACGGCGGAAACCTCAACCAAGGTTTATTGTCTCTTTGTGCATCTTGTAAATTTCATAGATATAGACATTTTATTATATACATGTATTGTTTTATCTATCGTGCTTCTGTATCTGACCTTTGCTACTTCCTGTAACGATGCTACACCAACGCCAACGAGTCACCTTTCCTGTCTTTTTTTGATCTCTCGCAGCAAACGCCTCTCCTCCCCTATATACCATTCTCAAAACTTCTTCATTCGTTCTCCTCTTTGTCCACACCTCACTTTCTCCATACGTCGCCAAGTCCACATCACGAAAGCCACCAATCTATTCCGGGGTATATAAGCCCCCCATAAAACCTTCTTGTATTGGATCTTAAGATGAGACATTGAAGGGAAACCGGTTGCGATATTTTTTTTTTCCTTCCCAATCGCCCACATACAGCACTAAGAGGCCAATTTAAAGTGGACACCATAACATTTTTTTTTTTTTAATAACAACGACGAAACACACACATCCATGCTCTAGGTGGAGATTGAAAAATCCACCTAGTCGGGATTCGAACCCGCGACCTCCGGGTTGGCAGACCAAGTCGTTACCCCACCGCCTCCGAGGCCGGCAAATTCAAAAATCAAAACAATATTAATTATTTTGATCATATTATTAAACAATTCAAAACTCAAAACATATTCCACAATTTAGAATTGAGCATGGAGAAAACATGGGTGAGGTAGCTTTAAGAGGAATTTCAATGAATAAATCCTATCTTTATAGTGCAGATATACGAAAATACGAATATGCGTCATGATAGATTGTTTTTTTGCGTATTACTCTGATTGGAGCAAGTGCGTAGTTATCCACAGGTCACATGATAGTCAAGGTATTCATGATGTTTTCAAGCTATTGAGAGTATTCCATGTTAGGAGTGGCAGTACGCCATTGCCTCAGATAAATGCAAATTTAATCTTCGAAGAGCTCGCAATTTTCAAATGCCTAAACCAAGGGTAACCAAATAAAAAAGATCCTTTTTGTACATCGGACCAAAAACATTCAATTACTTACCCGAAAAATTACAAAAGGGTAAGCACTGCTGAGAGTTTTTGAAAATGTTCAAGGCATTGCTATATACTTAGCCAAATATGGAAAACTTTTTTCGAATATGCGTCAAAAATTATGTCTAAAATTTTTTATTGTTAATGTATTAGGTAAAATAACTTTTAGAGATGGCGATGCATTTTCTTGTATGATGGTGTCTCAATTCAGGTCAAGCATCTTGGAGACCACCTAAACTTTCAAATTATTTTTTGCGTGTGTTTATTGTAAAATTGTATATTTCAATTTGGAAGTAAATATATTATTATTGTCATTGTCCTCGCAGAATAAATACCCTTCTTATTTGGATAACTCTGGTCATATTTTCATTATTTTAGGATCTTGCCGTTTTCTCCTAATTCTCTCGACGAGTTTTATTTTACATTTGACAAATACCTTTCAATGTATCGCTCAGTATGCACATATTTTATGTAGCTCCACTAAGGTGAACTTGAATATGAACTAGTTAGTAAAGAGGTGATGATTGCAGCGATCTAACCGAAATTCTATTAAAGATAAGAGAAGTATGTAGCTTTGAGTGTGGGCGAAAGGACTACTCATAATATTTCATGTGGTTTTTCTTTGTCTCTTTTTCGCCATATTTTGAGGACACGGGAATGACTTACAACCCTGGCATTGTCATGCTGGCTATCTTTATCTGTCTTCAATGAGTTCATCTCGATAAAATGTTATTGTGCTCTACTTATGAGGGTCTTTAAGTTTTATGGCTCTTTTTCCGACTCGCAAGATGGATGAGTTGTTCTATATACGTTGTTACTGAATTTTTCCGTAAGCAGAATGTCCACCCCACGTTATTTTTTGCGCTTTCCAATAAATGGAATTTAGCCAAATGAACTTATCCTCAGTTATAGCGCAGATGCTTTAATATTTAAATGAAATATTTGAAATATAATCGCCTAATCGAGATCTTGAACACCCGTTCCAGAAAACGTTTTGATTTCTGTATATTATATATATGTATATATAGTATATATAGATGTATATAACTATACACGTGGAAGCGCAAAAGAAACATAGAACACAAATAATAGAACACCTACACAGGGATCCGAATTTTCGGTATTTGAGACACACCTTCCTCGATCTTGTGTGCTTCAACGAGTATACTTGTATTCACAAGTGTGGACTTATCACAGCATTATATATATATGTGTATGTATGTATATTGGTATATGCTTCGGAAAAACTCAAACGAGCAGAAAAAACACGAACACACGCTCACACATATACACATAGTAAGAAACACTTAAATGACTCACATTGGGAAGAAATATTTCAGGCCCTGCTTGCCCCTTCGTCGGTCTGGGCGAATATAAATATATGAATATATATAACATATGATATATATAATATATGATATATAATATATGAATATATATATATACAACTAATAAGGTGATATGTATATTCTATATATGATATCGATATTCTCGCTTGTTTATTGAAACTTATTTACGTATCTAAAATCCCCACACAGCTCACTTATTTGGTACCTTGGTAATCTTTTATAAATATACTAGATGCAGTCGTATTAATTTGTTTTTTTCTAACTCAATCCTTTCCAAGTTTTATAGCAAATACGTAATTCTATGACTAATTTAATTCCACCCTTCATCATTTAAGCACCTCAGCTTTATTTCTGGAATATAACTCAATTTATGAGCATTGCATAAGATTCAATTCAATATAATAGGATATATTTAATACCGAATGTGCAAAAAAAATGAAACTTCAGCATTTGTGTATGGGTGTTGGCATAATAGGTTCGTTTGATTTCACTAGACTGAAGATATAAGATGAATAAATTCTAATGGAGTGAAAAAGTGCTTTGTGAGAAACCGCCTTGGTTTTGAGGCAAAGACGAAACGACAAAAATAGGGCCGCAATAAATGAGGGGAAGTGAATGGGTAGAGAAAAATAAGTGATTTAGGATCTCCTTGACCCAAATGCAAACCTCAGTTCTTCCCTTGTATGTGGCAGAAATTGGTGTTTACCGTCCAATATAGTCGACCATACTTCGCGCAAATTGAACGGAGGAAATTTCCTCGTTTGGATTTCTTTCAGAAATTTCTGTACAACTCGGCCTAACTCAAAGGACACAGATGGTATTTCATCTTTAGGTTTTTCTATCTGTGAGGAATAAAATTGCGAGTCAGGTCTTTGGAGCTCAAAAAGTCAAAATTTTTTCAAAATTCTTATCTCAAAAGAAAATCGCACTGGGGAACTCAGCGCAAAAAAGCTGCAATATTTATGCAAAGTGTAAAATCCAATTAGCTTCACAGAGGTCAGTAGATTTTTAAAAGGATTTCTAAGGTTTTTTAAAAGAACCTGTAGAAGTCGTTCATGCTTTTATTATATATTAAAAATTTCCTGTGCTGGTGGAAAAGGGAGAATTTGTCTTAACTTTGATAACCAGTAAGGAAAGACTATAGCCCTGAATGTTATATTATAGAATTTCGCAAAATGCTTCATTTTAATTTCAAACCAACTTGTATGTTCAGAACCGTATTTTTATTAGTTACTTAATCCCTGATTACATATTTTGTTGACTTTATTTTATATTGATTTGGATCGAGAAGTAATATTCAAAGTTTAAGTTTATTTTTTGCTATTTTATAACTGTAATGCATAGTATATTCTACATCTTGAAGAGTTGACACTAAATCTTTGATAAACTGATTTTCGAATAAAGCTGTAACCTTCATTAAAATTTAAAATAGTTCATTTTGTATTACCTTGTAATTATTTTTATTTAACGATTATTTACTTCTATTTTAACGTTATTGTTTCGTTTCTCATTTTTATTGTAATCCATGAATAGTAAAATTCTGGAAAGCGTCTGTGAATGATCCATTTATTAGATAATATTCACATGGTCTTAAATTTTTCTAATAGTTGGACATTACTGAAGTCATGCCCTTTATAAGATGTGAACGGTGCACATGGTTTATTTTTCATTCTGAAAAAAATCAAAATGTTCTGTTTATAGTATCCATATTTATCGGTACACCATTGATCGTTTGTAAAGACCCGGATATAACTCCTCAGTACTCTACCACACAATTTTATGACACCGGTTCTATCTATTTTTTTCAACATGCTGGGTAAATCATTTCTTTTTATTTTTCTCTAAGTCTCTTACGTGGATATTTAATCTTAAGCTGTAGGTCAAATAGGATAAGTTGATAACACGATAATTTCTGAAGATGGATAACGTCACAAGTCAATACTTTAAATGCTTTTATATATTGCACATTGATCCTAGCAATTTAATACCGACTACATGTATTCTGCACTATACATTTTTTAGTAGTCTTGATGAAATCCTGTTTAAACTTTTCTCTAATTTCCTTTCGTAACTAAGTAAAATTATTACCTTGGTAGGTAAAATCTCTTAAATAAAACTATTAGGTACTAGTTTTTTTAGTCTAGTAGCAAGTGTGCAACCGTCAACAAGGATAATGTAGCCGATTATTGATTTGGGTTTATCTCCAGGCTACTCTCCCACATGCCAGTTTCTTTGTAACTTCATAGTTTTTCATTTTAATGTCATATATCACCCGTTTACAATCTTTGACCCGCTTATATTATCATATAGTTCATCGAATCTAGGGTAATTTCAGATACATTCTTCACTAGACTGTCATATCTTAAATTATGGCTGATATGTTTCCCTCTTAACTTTGTAATAGTTGATTTTAAGCCAAATTTTTTGGTGTCTCGATGAATTATTTTTTCTACGAGTATTCTTTTCATACATTTATTTTCAGCAATCATCTTTGGTGCTACATTGCTATTGCATTTAGTATTGTCTTCTCTTTGCAGGTTACTGACCGTATTTCAAATGCAATTAAAAGTAATTCTCATGTGTGCATTTTTATGAAATGCACATCTATTAATTTTTTATTTAATTGTCTTTTTTTTACTTTTCATTAGAGCGTTTATTATTTTAGCTTATCTTAAAGCTCATGCTACTGTCCGCAAGTAGTTTTCTTTTTTTAGAAGAATGTTTTCTTGGCTTTGTATATTCTGCTCTTTATCTCCTTGCTTCTTTCATCGAAATGGATGGAAGAAGAAGTTGAAAGAAAGATTTTTAAAAACCCTGTATAGATATTGAGACAGAAATAAATATGCAGTAGGGAGAAACTAAAAAAATTTAGTTATAAAAGAATTACGAATACATATGTATGCTACATATATATATTTAAGTAGCAAGGAGGTAGACAAAATTATTGACTTGGTTTTGCAATAGCAAATGCGGACCTTGGTAATACTTTAATAGTAGTGAAATATTATGTAAAATACAAGTGGCTTAAAATGGGTGCCCTCGCCTTTGGTCTTATACTTTTTATTCTCATGTTTCCTCTTTCCCTACACTTGAGGGCTAATACTAACTTCAGCTATTCTTCTTTTATGGCAATTACGAGGGTGTTGTATAGCAGTATCATTTGCAAACAGCTACCAGTTTTTATAGTTTTCTCACATTTCCTCTTATCTTCTCTGTCATTTAGTTTTTGTATTCTGGACATAAATATTGACCATGAGTAACGATGATTAGAATATCTTTTTTATTTGGTAGGGAGCCAGTTTTCCCCTGTCTTCCCCTAGCAAATTTACCCCTGCATTTTTCCCCAAATATTTTATTCCCCCTAAAATATTTTCCTGGGTCACTTTCTTGTTAACTGGCGGCCTTTTTCTTTAATTACGCAATAACCTTTTTGGAATTTATCTGCTCCATGTTTGGAGTACATTTATGCTCAGAAACATCTGGACCTCCACGCTCAATCATGACGTGTTGACCTTCTCCAGCTGTTTTTACCCAAGCCTAACATTCCGGCTTATTTCTACAAGCCCACATTACAATTCCCTTTCTTGTGCTATGCTTATAAAAAGAAAGCCGTTGAAACGCAATGAAAAAGAGGTACAATTGGTATCAACTCAACTATCATATCATTTTCACTTAATTCTATCATTTTCACTTAATAATTTTGAAACTTTAACTTAATTTTATAATTTTGTTCAGAAAATGATGTCACCTAATTTTATTTATTAATATTTATAAACAACTTTATTGGTGTACCTAGCAATCTAACAACCTATATTGAATTAAAAAATGAATAAAAATTTAATGTTCGAAAATTCAAAAAAATAGCTATCGCAAAAATTGGGGGAAAAATTAATAGACCAGGGGAATATTTGTTAGGGGAAAACTGCCCCCCAACCGTTTTATTTCTGTTTTGATATTGCCTCCTCTCTGGTGAAATATTATCATTGCCCTCTGTTCTCCACATAGATTATCAATTAGTCCTCGTAGGTTATTCCAAGTATAGGTGTTTGTGAAAAGTTCACACGGTGGTGAAACTATGGACTCTTTGCACTTTGTTAACAACATTTATTTGGAACGAAAATTCAAAGTATAGGCTTAATTATGGGAATTCAAATATAAATCATATCGTTTTAGCAACGTCTAATTTATGTTTGATAATTTTCATACTTTTAGATTATATATTTCAGAATTCGAAGAATGATTTCAATATCAATTTACTTAATTTAAGAAAAATTCAACATAGGAACGTGGGTTTTTCCGAAGAGAACAGGGCCAAGTCATATGTTTTTAAAAATTTAGGTAAAGGAATAATTTTAAGCTATTTTCATGATTCCTTGTGTTACTTCAATTGTTAGTTTTGCTTTATGAATATATCTTTTTAGGGCTGAGTATTTTTATTTTTCCACCAGAAAATTGTCACTGAAGGAAGGACGGGAATTTAGTGAAATATCTTTCTAATGTCTAAAACTTGTTGTTTATTTTTTTGTAAGGAAAGTATAAACCGTGACAAGGATCATTTTCTTAGTTGCGATATGAATATGTTATTTCGTGCAATTAAAAAAGGTCTACTTTGGTATAGCACAAAGGACTTATACCGATATATAGATGCAAGTATGCATATATTCCTATTGTGGTTCTTCCATTTTACCATCTGCCATTTATCAACGATTTCTCTTCATATTTTGTCTTCTCATATTTCAGTTTCAGTTATGCGTCATTTTTTATGATAAATAATTATTGAATGGTATTCTGTAAGTTAAGGTTGGTTTTTGATGAACCTCGGGTTATATTATCCGCGCTACATAACTCCTATTCAAATCTGCATATTTCCCACCACCTATCATTCTACATAAAATCCCTGTTATCATCCTACCCATACCTCGCTTACCCAAAATTCTACTCTCCATTACACCCATCAACAACCCAGCCTCTTGAGTACCCCTCCCATTCATCCTTCCTGCCTTTTTTGATGTCTCGCAGAAAACGCCTCTCCTCCCCTACCATTGTCAACACTTCTTCATTCATTTTTGTCTCCGTTTGCCACACCTTCTCCATCTGTAGCCATACCCACATCTCAATAGCCTCCAATCTATACTCATTATCATTTCTTATGGACCAGGTTTCGGATTCATATAATGCTAATAGCGGGTTTTCACTAAGATTATCTTCAATCCTTTATTTAGGTGCCCTGTCATCAATTCCTTCCTTTCCGAAAAGGCCTCTTCTGGTTACGCAATTATTCGCCTAATATCCTGATTACCACGTCCATTTTCCTCTATGATGCTTCCCAAATAAGTAATTTTTTCTACCTGTTCTGATTTATTCCTTTCTAGTATGATATTTAGCCTAGTGTTCCTACTTCTCGAGAATCTCATTACTTTCGTTTTCTTACCGTTAATTTTTCACCCAAAACTTCTCACACTGGTCCTATAAAGCATTCAACACGGTCTACAGTCTTTTGGCTGAATTACTAACTAGGGCTTGCTCGTCGGAAAGTCTGATTTAATGGATTCCGCATTAACTTTAACTCCGAGATCAACCGTTTTTCATGTCCTTTAACCATACCCTCCAAGTAAAGGTGACACCGGACACCTCTGATTTACTTCTCTACCTAACTACACCCATTCAGACTAACCGTCAGCCACCCTTCCTTCCGTGGCCTGAGCCATAGATTATATTTATTGTGAAATATTTCTTGACCTATTTTAGAGCAATTCATCTTATGTGAGAAACTTGTTCTTAATCATGAGAAGATTATTTTTTGAGTTATTTCTACAACCAATAAAAACTACGTCTGCATAATGCACCAATGGAATTTCCATTAATCCACATTTCTTTGCATTTTGTAAAAATATGTTTCGGTTTCTATCCATATATATATATATGACAATAAAGTTTTCAAAATAATAGAAATCCCGACCCATGGACAAATCTAAATTACTTTGATTTAGACTGATTCAAAAAAAGATTGGATTTATTTTATGCGAATACCATATTTTGAACATTCCGTTGTTAAAACCCACATCTTTACAAATATTTCCTAACGATGCCCTGACGATGACGACAATAGCGACTCTGACTACAAAGACGACACCTGACGATGTCACCAAGTGGACGAAACCGGTCGTAATAAAGTGTTATTTGTGGAATTTAAAAGTTTCCTTTATTCTATAAATCATGAGGGAGTTCCACACAGTAGAGCCGAGTATGATTTCCTACAAATATTTCCCTTATCTGATTCTAAATCTGTTACCACTCGAACAATAGGACTTAAAATTGTGTCGTAATTGATCCAGTTTGTCTTTTCAATAAGCGTTTATGAGTTAATTATCCTTTTAATTTTTATATTTATAATCGTTATACAGTTACTGGGTCCTAAATTCTAAAGGGCGATTCTATCTAGGCAATAATATATGAATTTTTGAATCAATAATATAAATTATAATCCGGTTTTTGATTTTTAGGTCCAACGAAAAACTATAAAGATCTTATACAAAGAAATAACAGAATATAATAATTTGGTAAATATAAATAATTAAGATAAAAAGGCAATAATTTTTTACTGCTACTAATAATTTATTTTTGCAAGTAAATGGAAACTGCTTTCCTGAATTGTACGTGTAGGATTACATTAATTGGTTTAATTGGCTACTTTTACCCATATATACTTTCAATAGTACACGCAACTAAATACAGAACGACTGCATAATGCAAGGAAAAGTTTCATTCCGTTCCACCGGCCATGACTTCCATATCATCGAAATTACGTGGATCTTACGAAATGTGAGGAAACAAGGCAATTAACCACGACCCCCCCAATTTCGCCGGTAAAGCAAACAGGGACGTGATTGATGGGAACACTGAATCCTTAAATATTGACAAAGCTTGATTTCTTGCCGGTAAACCTTGGATTTCAACGGACTGCATTCTAGCAGGGATTACAAATGAAACAAATCATCGACCATCATGCCTACCTTTTTGGAGAGATTATTTTTAATGCAACAAGTATACTTTGAGGTTTTGATAAAAAAACAGAGATTAGGAATTTATGATTCTTAAATAGAATTGAATGGCGAGAATTTTAAAAGTAGACAAGTGAACAATTCTAAAATTTGTGGTCCAAGCTAATGCGGCCCAAATTTAGTAAAATTGGTTAATTAATTAAAGGGGAAGAAGGTTTACCTGCGTTCAGTCACACAACAATAGAGAAATAATTGGAGAAGAGTTGGAATTTATCAATTATTGATGATATGGTATATACAAGCTGGATCATTGCGGTGTGACGCTGTATTCGTAAAGAGAATTTTTTTTGCCATAATTTTTTTATCATGTGAAAATATAGGTCTATTTTTTATTATAAATCACCTTTTTATTTCTTCCTTATATTTATATTTTATTTATAAAATCATTCACTTTTAGCCATGTGTTCGTATTTGTTACTTGCCTTGGGTTTAAATTGTTCCACTTTTTCCACACAAAACACCTAAAAATAAATTGATTCCATTTGTAAATAGAAACTTGGGGGTCTTTCAAAGTGGGAAGTATTGAAGTGCTCAAGGTTTCTTTTTTTTTGAGACTTAATTGCACGTCGGTAATTTGCCTTTATCCAATCGCTTTTGCGAAGCGAATGAAAATAAAAACCTCCAAAAATCATGCCCTGGCGAGTTTAGTACCGCCGCGGAGGCTTCCTTTCTAACGCGTTTGAGGAATTATGCAGCGGGGTATTAAATTGGAAGAGGGAATTACAGGGGCGACTTCCGAATCGGTGGTGGTTTCAAAAGTGGCTGGATGAGGCGGTAAAGGTGGGAAAGGGAGCTATGAAGAGTATATAGTGGTATTTAGTAGGTGGCGCCTGTGATGATGAGGGATTGTT
>WURS02451335.1:0-65742 GCA_011762765.2 Rhinocypha anisoptera
TCAATCATCCATTCGATCGTTGATCACCCTGCTCTCAGTCACTCTACCCACCGACCTCTGGTCGTGTGCTAACTTTAGTTCTTTTTATTTATCTATCAATTTGGTACCTATAAAAAATCAAATATATTTGCAGCTCACTCTGTGAGTGTGTTTAAGTAAAGCGCTGGCGCAAATATTTTTGCGTGCGCTCAGGCTGGCTTAGTTAGAGTATAGTAAGTTACAGCTTACATTTTAAGTCTCTTCACGAACAACGCTCGATAAGGCGAGTATGCGCTTCCATGTTGAGGAGCCACGATTCCGGATCAGGTTGACTATTTTGGGTGAAACTGAACAAATTTGCATGATCTCGCCTTGTTTGGCCTCATCGCGACCAGGAGGTTCAACGCTTGAAATCCTTGGTTGAGTTGGTCCTCGACTCGCTGGTCAATGTTGGCCTCGAGCTTCTGTCGGATTTGTTGCTCAATCTGTTGTTCCAATTGCTGACGTTCCTCGGCATCCATAGTCTCGGGTCACTAGTGTGGCTAGCTCAGCTGACGGGTATCTGACTCAAAATTGGTAGGATGAGAGAGAATGGATTTATTGACGAGAACACGTGAGCTATGTACAGATCAAGTAATTGTATAAGACAGAACAACTTAGCGTGTGTGTGTGGGTGTGTTAGAATGAGGTGGCATTCGCGAACCAACGAGAAGAAGCGTGCGGGCGAGTCCACCGATGGTATCGATGGTGAGGCTTTGACCCTTCAAGTTCTACTATAGATAATCTAGCAAAAATGTTTGTTATGTATAGTAATTTTGAAACAGTAACAAGTCAAAGTGAGGAAATTTTGCCAGCATGCGTGCTTTCGAGTCAGTAAATCTATGCGTACAACCTACTGTTTATAAAATATATATATAGATAAAACATAAAAATGAAATAAAGCTATTATGAAACTTGGCAGGAAGTTACGTAAGATTTAATCAATCAAACTACTACTGATTTGTGAAGTGCACTCATCTCGAAATTAGTTCAGGTTTCGTTAGAGGGTAACACTACCAAGCAAGCAAAACTAGATTATACTCCAAAGCACTTGCGAAACACACTTGGTTTTGATCAAGGTCTTATTTCGATATCAAACTTGCATTGCTAAAATTTATAACAGAACCTATATTAGTAGCAAAACGATGTTATCAAGAATGAATAATTGCTCACCAATAGTGCCGAATAGTAATCATTTTTAGCAGAGCGAGAGGCAGCTTTGCTGCAAAAGCCCTTTTGAGGAAAAAATAATTGGATGAAACTTTGGAGTCCCAGGGTCCAAAGAGACCCGTGAATCGGGCCATTGAAACTCGAGAAAGTATGACAACCTAGGCCGCACTTCTCTCGTCCTGCTCATAGGCGAGAGCTCAGCTCTCTCTTCTTATTAGACCTGACATGACACCATGAACTTACTACCGCATCATTTCGTAACAGGCAAGAGCAACCAGTAGTTTTCCTATAAGACTAATCAAAAGGTTGAGCTTATTATTTGTACAGTTACGTAAACTTAGTACGTGAATTTATGTTACAAGAACTATCTAGTAACAGGTGAATAAATAAACTTGAATTTACATTTCAACTAAAATTGCTAATGCACACTTAACTTCTTGTTTTCTTTGTACATTAGAAAAAATTGTAGAAATCTTCCCGTAGAGTCTAATTATCACAGTACATCACAGCACGTTGCAAATATGCAAATTATGAGTCTGAAATTAAAAAATATGAGTCATTTTATAATATTTGTAATATCTATATAGTTATTGTTTTGATAACCTAATGATGAATTTTACCAATTGCTATCTAGTTGATGTACGCTTCAATAGTGCTACCATGCAGGTGAGTCACAAGTTTGGGTGTCTATCGTGCATAACATTTTAAATACCGTATACTTTGACAAACGTGTCTTCCTGTTGTTCATTTGTTCAATTAGAGATGTAGCGATGACAGACGCTGGTATTGTCGCTCATTTGCATCCGTGTTTGGCTGGCAAATCATTGCCAGTGCTAGGTTCCAATTATTGTCGTAATAGGTTTTGATTGATGTAAATCAGTTAGTCCGTTAGAATGCCAATTAGAGTGTTTAAAGTAGAGTAAGTTAGAGTGGGTAGAGAGAACCCTCAGTGTAATATACTTTAGGAGCATGTGTTCCCACACCGAGCTCAATTGACCAGCTCGAGGTTGATCATTAAGTCAGTTAGTGCAGGTTAAACTGTGATTTCGCCTCGTCCACACCGAGCTTCAAATGACTCAATCGAGACCGGCATTCCACAACACAGTGAGATGTGCCATTCAGATGGAACCAATCACGACATGATAACACCAGCAACTACAATCGGAGCAATTGTCGTTTCCATTTCAGGGGTACAGTGGGTCACTTTTTCGTGAGTGATTGCTAGTGCGGTTAGCTAATCGAGCTAATCCTTGATACTGAGATACCATCGATGCTTACTGGCCTGGTTATGGCAACAAGCCGCAATCTATGCCAGTAGTGCTGCCTAGTAGAAGGGTTTTGCTCGCACAAAAACAGAATTGCTCTAGCACAGTTGGCACGAGTAAGTGGTCTGCGCATTAAACCAGCAGATATTTATTGGCTACCCAGAAGGGTTTTGCCCGGCACTGATTGAGCGCGCCTATGAGAAAATGGCTCACTGTGATCGGACAAGTGATTCGCTAGATAAACGGCTAGTGCCAATTTGTTGAAGCAACGAGCGCGCGGGGTAGACTCAAAACACGCCGGTGCCATCAATCTACAAGGGCGCGCGCGGCCAGACTGAATTCGGTCACCCAGTGGCTCAACCACCCGACGTCCGACGCGAGCCTTCTGTGATTGAACCTCGCTAACGAGACATGACACCAAACTGGTCGAATAATTGAGTGGACTGGCGCGAATGCTCGGGCGGACAGCTGGTGCTGACAGACGGTAGGTTTGCCACCAGTGCCCATCGATGCACACTGATGCACACTGCTCCACTTTCCAATCGGCACCATTTCCATTACATGTGTACACCACCAATCCAGGAAGAGCCAAGCCAACCTACCTCCACACACAGACACGCACGCCTAATTTGACCGATTCTCACCATTCTCAATCGACTTATCGTTATAGCACAAACTGATAATTTCGCACATATACTTGTTCGAGTCTAGAATTTTTCTAATTTTTTAATTAAAGTCAACAAGTATGTAAAAATTTATTTCTCAGTTTAATCTTGCACTTCAATAATTATAATGAAACAAAATGTTTTAGAAATGTAAATAAACATTTACATTTTACATATGCAAGAAACCATTTAAAACTAACATATTGTAATCATGTATTGATCATGTAGAATATGTATGAAGTTCGATTGTGACAGCAATAAACTTTTAAGGAATTTAAACAACCGAGGTTATACTGTATGGAATTAATCATGTTTAGTGCTTGCACCTTTGTTGAATTAATACAGTCAAAGTATAATAACCACTCGATTAACTAATCGACCTTAAACAGAGTGGCAACATCGAGCAAGTCCGATGAAAGGGTTAAAGATGTCTGTTAGGCTGGGAGTGATTATGCGTCCGTCGGCCGGTGAGGCGAAAAATGATTTATGTGGAGTACATGTGCAGTGATGGTGACTCGTGCTGGTACCTCCGATTCTCACTGATATCTATCTCAATTGTTAGCATGCACCAAGAGTCACCACCAGACACAAACCGGCACCGAGCATGAGCATCTCTACAAACCACTCAAGGCGCTAATTGTTGCAATCATTCACCACTTTGGTGAACTAGTGCAACGATTAATTCCGATACAGCCCACTACCTAAGATAGGGACCAAAGATTACATACATGCACACACACACACACACTCACACCGACAAGGGGGTAGTGCGAGAGAGGAGTTCGCACAAATGTACACCTTATAATTAATAACAGGTCCATTTACTCCACCGCGATTGGTTTGCATTGGCATCCAACCAATTTCGTGTGTTTCTTTTCCGCAATAGTTGAACCTCGATGCGCAATCTGATTTGAATTTGAGGTGGCCAAGGATGATCTATTCAGTGATTTGAATTTTACTCACCCACCTAGAACAGGACATTTGTCGTTTTTGGTGGTTGTAGCATCTGGTTAGAATTGAACTTAGAAATGATTACTAATTTGAATTCAGGTGGTTTGTAAGAAGCAATGAATCTAGTGTCATCTAAGTTCAAGATCACCACTATTCATCACTAACTCATTGCATTCTATCATTAGAAAAGAGATTGAGACAAATGAAGTCAGTTTAGTTTAAATTTTTAATGTATATTTCTTACACTGCTGACTTTTATATTATTTTTCTTATTTTTGATAGTATCCGGGTTTTGTGTTGAATGACCACTGGAGTAATATACTTATCAACAGCTTAACCTGTATTTTGTTTATATTTAAGAATTAAACAATTTTTATTCTTCTTCCATTTTCAGAGAAACACAATTTAGCTTGTAAAAATCTTTTCAACCTAATTAGCGGAGAAGTGAAGAGACACGGTAACTTTTCTGATTAATGCTTTAACCAATCTCAGACTTGATATAGAGTAATATTCAAATCGCTCACTTGTTTGTTAATATCTTGCAATTAGTGCTATTATCTTCCTTCTCATCATCATTATTATCATCATCCTGGAAGTTATTAGCTAATTTCATTAGTCAACGATGGGTGAACAAATACCGGCACAAATCGACACTTAACGCACTTGAAGATGCTTCTTTCTTCTTTCTCTCTTGTTTGAGCAATCCTTTGAATTACCTCTTTAATGAAGCTAATTAATCAAATTAGATAGGTAGGTGTAAGCAAAACTTGTGTTGCTTTGTTTAGTTTCTACTTTTAACAAGAACTCACTCATTGAACATCTAGAAACTTACATCTAAACTAAACTGATTCTTAGTTAAAACACTTGAAAAATGTTAGATTATTTGGAAGGGGGAAGAAAGCTAAAGATGAACGTGATTGATTTGAGCTGATTCGTCAAGGAATCAAGTGTGATTAGAATGAGAGAGAGAGAGATGCGCGATGCGGTAGCATCACAGGCAGTGATAGAAGTCTTAGTGACGTGCGTTGATCTATCAAGTGGCTCTAATCGAACGATTAACCCATATTCGAGGTCATCAAGAACACGATACAGATCAAATCCTCTGGCCACTAATAGTACCCCGTTTTGCACCACGCATTCTCCTCTATGCAAACTCACGATCACCTCGTAACCCGAAAGAGAGAAGTAGAGAAAAGTATACAAACAAGGCATAAATCAATGATCCAATAGATGTATATCAGAAGAACGGTGCAAGGAGAAAACTAGGACTAAAATTAGATAAAAGACAAACGATTGCTAAGATATTACCAACTACTGTTACTAGTTATGTAGCTAAATTTAAAACAAATAGAATCATTATTGACACTTCTGCCATTATGTGCGAGTCGTTTAGTCAAGTAAGCTAATTTTCTTATATCTTAACGCTCGGTATGTTTATACATTTTAATTCAGTAATTTTTACATTGATTTCAATAAGAAACCAAGGTGACCCCAAAAATAGACCAAGTGTTAATTGCATTTGCACTCTTCTTCGCTAAGCCATAATTTCACAGAGAGTCGTTCCCTGTGAACTCCAACTTGGACTGGGATCGGCTAATCCTGTTTTTGGTGTCTTGGGCTCGCTGAGGTCTGCCTGTTATTGAATTTGCACATCAATTTTTAATTGGAAATCTACTTTGCAATATAACTAATATAATTTCAATTTTTAAAGCCTTTACTCATCATGGAATATCGATTTGGCATAAGTGATATTACAATAAGTAAACAATGTCAGTAGGACAAACTTGCTTGCATCTTAGTGGTGTCACTTAGGTTTCGAGCAAATAATTCACAAGCATAGAGGAGGAGGAGATCATCTCAACTTGAGACTAGCACCTCGTTGGTTGGGGAGAATATAAAAAGAGCTATAAGCCTATAACAAAGGAATGGTGTGTGCACTTGACAATTGACCCAGAGAGCCATCAGATCGGGTAGTGATAGATCTCGCGTGGACTGCCACACTGCACTCTGCCATTCGCTGCTCTGAGCCTGCTCACCAAACAAACTCAACGCGGAACGACGTGTGTTTGTTCTCAAGGTTATTTCACCACACGCTATTTATTGCGTGTATTTTCTTCTCTTTCGCTCGCATCGTTTTGCGAATTAACATTTCTAGTGGACTTTGAGAAAGAAAGCATCGTTGGCACTGCTTGATTAATATTGGTATAGCCTGTGATCGAAGTCAGGTCGATATTTGGATTAATTAATACTAATCTAGCAAAGTAAATATGTTGATAACGATAAAGACTACTGTCTTGGAAACATGTCGTAACTTTACTGTAATTACACTGTTTAATTGTCATTGTGACCAATGAAGTCCACGCATTCAAATAAACAAAATACTCAAATTTTAAAAATAAACCGACTCTTAAAATATTGTTGATAGATAATAATAGTGAAGTGTATAAATAAATAATTGTTTAAGAAGGGAGAAAAAATACTAAATGAAATGTAATCTCTTTACAAGTGTTTTTAAATTAAATCTCCAAATTGCACCAAGTGATAGAATGCATGATTTAGAACTTTTCACTACTGCTCTTAGATTGGATGTTTGCGTGATGTTGGTTTTGAATAAACTCACTTGAAATTAATTAATAGCAGTAGTCTCTTTTCAAGATGCAAATGGCCGCTTATACAGATAGTACCACTAAAATCAATCAACAAGTTTGAATTTGACCGAGACTGATTGAACGAATTAAATTTTTTCTTGGCATTAACACTTAGGAAACAGATAATAATAAAAAGTTTCACTTAGTAAGTGAAAGTGAGCTTTGGCACGCAAGAAATATGCGAAAGAGGCTGGCCAGACCAGTGCCATTATTACCATACCTCCAGTTGGAACTTAGTATTGACCGATAATAGTCATAGGGCAAAAGGTGGAGTCTCCCAGAGTCATTCATCGATTTAACGCGTTAACGCACTTTCCCACTAATCAACCTACTCTAGACAATCAAACGTTTGATAAAATACTATACATGCAGAATATTCCTTTGGAATAAGGTTAAGTTTGATTTGGGATGAACATATATGTAGTTGACTTCGGTGTTGTCACACTGTAATTGATTGGCCAACTTACATGCATTTGAAGTTGCTTGTAGTGAAACGTCAGTGACATGAAAATAAGCTAGATTGAATAAGCCAATTAATGTCGATTCAAATGTGTTGATCAAACGCGAGCTCACTTCTAGCTTAGCTATGCTGAGAAAAATGAATCACTCTAAGCCATTGCTCACCACCAAACCATGGTTGGCGATGACATTTGCCCACAATGCACAATGCTATCAAGTTTCCTGACCGCACAACTGTTGAAGTGACTCGAACTAACCAATCAGCCAATCAATCAACAATTTCAACAACAAATGTGATTGAATAATTGTTACTTGCCATCTTCCCAATTCAAGGTAAAAATGAATAAAACGTGTTTATTATTTGATATTTTGATATGTGCTTTGATTTATCTTAAAAATAAGCGATTTGTTAACTCAGGAAATGGCAAATTATTATTTTTATTCTATAAAGAAAGAAATCTATCAAATAATCAAAATTGAATTGCTACATGCTAACATAATATTATATCTCAAAGGTAGACTAAAGGAACCTAGCAAGCTTGTTCGATCCCAAGTTCGTAGCATAAAGTGCACAAAGGCATCAGGTGAGTTGGAGTGGATTGTTGACACTACTAGTGGTGAAAGTGCGTTGCCACCCCTGTGTGTGGTTGGTGGTGCATTGGCATTGTATCTTCCTGTATCTCCAGCCGGGCAGTGGCATCGGCACTGGCATCATAATTGAAAATCAAATGTCAGCCAGCGCGCGATGTGTTCACATGGCGAGCAAGGGGAGAGCTAAGTGAATAGAAAGCATCCCAGTGGTGGTGGTGTCACTCTCGCCGCTGACACACTCAGCTCCTCATGTCATTGATTTCCTGGTCATTGTGAGCACCATATTCGATCATCTTGCCTCTTTCTACTACATACAACTTTTCTAATAATCAATTAAAATGTTTGCATCAGTAAAGAAAACGAAACAGAAAACTTTTTTCCTTTTGGTGCCACAAGTGAACTTCATGAATGACCACGACAATGCTGATGATTGATTCAATTTGATCTATCATCCATTAATGAAAATTCATTCATTCATCACTATCTAGCGGAAATCTTTATTTTTTGTAATATTAAAATCTTAAAGAAGATTTGCAAAGAAACAATCAAAAATCATTCATTCTTGACGTTAATCAAGTGCATTTAGTGCACTTAAGACATGAAGGTCGAATTTACTAGCAATTCTACAATACTTTCCTTCCTGTTCTAACTAATTCTGAGAATAATTTAACTTAACATTTTAATTAAATTCAGAGATAATAATAATAATATTTATTTAGTTAAGCTTTTATTTATTAATTTAGAATTTTTAACTTAAAATGCACTGTTGCTCATATAGATTTATATAATTCTAGACACTTTAAGTTGTTCAGAGTACTTTATTCTGAGATCACTAGAATTTGGTTGGATAGTATGATGGCATGGACTCCGTGCTGTTATGCTAGAGACTGGTTCGATTCTTGAGCTCGCAATGTGGGCATGCGCATGAAGTACTACGCCCGGCGTCAGGCTTATGCGACGAGGCGACCGAGGTATCAAGTTGATACTCTATCAACTGTCGCTAACCTTGCCCAGTTTTCGAACTTGGGTAGCCGACCCTGCTCCAAGCGGAAGTTTGCATAGAGTTTTCCACTATTTTACGAGGGTTCTCATGCAAATCTAACACTTAGTGAAAACTATAAGAATTTATTTTTCTAAAATCTGGAATAAAATGGTATCCTTCTTTAGATCTTTGGTCAACTAGTCAATAAGTGGGTTCAAATCATATGGATATCTGAGAACATATTGAAGAAACTGAAGAATACATTGGTGCTGATGGCAAAAGTTATCCTCAATATTATTATTGAAAGTGATTCAAAGAATCTACAAGATATTTCAAGATAGTGAAGAGAATATGGTATTTAGCAACTCAACAAGTAGCAAGAGTAACTGTGATAGAGTCCGCCAGGTGTCAGGCCACACTTAGCCAGACTGGTTTGGCTCGGTGTGAGACTTGAGTGCACTGTCAGTGACTACACTACTCGGCGAGTGTCAGTCCGTCTCGAGCCGTGGTGGAGTGCGGCTTGCGTGTCTAGTGCGCCACTCGTTGAATGTGACTTAGCCGCCATTGCGAGACACTTCGTCTCACCAAGCCCACCCGCCAGCATCCTATTAACCAACGTGATCCAAGACACTGCATGTGTTTGCGGAACTCATTCATTCCCTCCGGAATTGTTCAAACTGCTCAGTTGCCATCCATGTTGATCAGTGAACTCACCAATTACTATCATCATCACTTACTAATTAAGCACTCTATCATCATTGTATCAATTGCCGTGTTGTGTGTGTACTTTGCATAGATCTGTCTCGTCAATCGGTACCCTAACCCAGCCATAAACTCCAATGTTTAGTCTTGATCGTTATGAATTAATTATTTGTCAATTTGCAACTGCTTTGCTTGACTTTAATGGCCTGCACAGTAGCAATCACTGTTTGCATAAGCTGACGCTCCCACTACCGAGTGAGCTTGTCTACACTACAATTTGCAGATGTGACTAGAAAATCTATCGGGTTAGTGAATGTGTTATGAAGTTCATCTTCAGGCAACGTATGCAATTATTGGATTCACATTAGGACAACAGTTTCATTGTGTCATTTATTAGAAGATGTCCATTAGTCTATCAGCTTATCATCATTGGCATGTCAATTATTACTGATCCTCCCTTGCTTATGAAGATTCCTTATATTTTAAAATAAAAAAGTGCTCTTTTAAACTGTATAAAAACAAACTGTGAGTTTTTCTACTTGATCCATAGAAATGTCTGTGTGTTCTGTGTTGATTATCTTTATCGCAAATCAATCAGCTTGCCTGTCAGCCTCACTTTACGTCATTAGTCAAAAGGTTAGTGTCAACTTTTCAATTTCATCACCATCACCGCTATCACTATTGCCACTTAACCCTTTGCATGATTTATCACTTTGGTCAAATGCTATTGGTCTGTAGAGAAGGCCTCTCGCTTGATAGTGATCTGGTTGGCTTGGTCGGGATGGAACCACTTGTTGGCGACTCACTTCGAGACAGGTCGTGCCTCCGCCATTTGCTATCGGACAGATTACTCGCCAGGGCGCTCATCGCACCAACACTCGAAGCAATGCACTTTCCTTTTATCTCTTATGACTTTTCATTTGGAAATCTTGTTCGAGGAGGACCAATGTCACTAGATTAGTGATCAAAAGTTATCATTGTAGATCAATTTGTTCAGCATTCAGCGTTGTAAATCCTCAAATTCGTGACATCGCTGAGTTTTTCGCTAGTTCTGAGTTCTGACCAGATAAGCACCACTGTCATTTGATTGTCACATATCTGCTTCACTCGGTGTATCTCATTCTAGCAAGCATCTTGCAACACACTAAAGGGCATCGTGCTCGATTTGATGACACTTTTATGTATATGTCCTGGCTAATTAACATGGTATCTCTATTTATTTATAGCATAAATAAAATACTATTCTGGCTTGTCTCTCACTGATCAAACAAATGTGCATATTTGGGTGCAATGAGATGTGAGAATAGCTGGCCAGAGTGTATTACTGGTACTTCTCTGTGCTAATAGGATTGATTGCTCGAACATTGTGGATGCCCGCATGCGCTAGCCGTTGAGATCTCGTATCACGAAGCTCACCTGGTGCGCGCCGTGTCTATGCTTCATCGTTGCCTTGTTTACCTCGATGACTCGCCTCTCACTAGCCGTGCTACTGCGTCGCCTCTCCTTTCTGGCTTGTGTGGCGATACCATTGGAATGTGAATAGTGATAGTGCTGCTGCTTGTGCCAAAAGCATGCACCCGGAGTATTCTGAGTCTCTTGCTTTTGCTATTTGTGTTTTGTACAGATCTCGTCTTAAGGGAAAACCTTTTATCTGCTATCACCAATGAGTGAGCATTCAGTCGATGGCCATCGATTGATGACTGCTTATCTGCATTGATTGTAATGCTTGGAGCACGCACTTGATGACACTAACAGTGATGGAACATCTCGTAATAATATATACCCTATTAACAGCACACAGTTGTGACTCAATCGGCACCGACATAGATGATGTATAGTACTAGCATACGAAAGACGCGACTGTCATAATTCACGTGTCATGTTGCGTGCTGACCTTGCCCCTTTCCTACTGATGCTGGTCACTGAGTCACCGAATTACTCATCATTGATGGCGATTAACCCTCACCATGTTTGTTCTATCTCCATGATTCTCTATCTGTGTATTCACTTTCGTTATCCATTCCTGAATACACCTACTCGAAGCGATCCACTCCTTTACGATTTAATCAATTTAATTACACACTAGCAAATCACAGTATAGTGGAGATGATCAATTTTGTGCCACAATGGCTCGCTGGGGCACACTACTGCGCGCCACTTTGGTATGCAATACCAAGTGGCGCCTACGCGCTCAGGCGCCAACTCAACCACCAACACTACTGCCGCTTTCACTATTCACTGTTTGTGTGGCCAACCATCTTACTATCGATAATGGTAGAGCTCTCGCTCGTTGTGATCATCCAATTTCGATTTGACCTTTTATATATATGTGCCATTTGAGTCGGGCTCCATTTTACCCGGCTGATTTGTATTCACTATAGTTTACAGCCTCCATTTCTTTTATTCTCGTTTGCTTACCATAAAGATCTGCACTACAAGAGTGAATGGGCCAGCCAATGGCGACAGTGATTGAACTCTACCTCTGCCATTGAAGATGTGAATCAATCTATTGGGTAGAGTTGGAAAGCACCGTGTTTCAGTGTCTTGATTGGAAAGCAATTTAGCAGTATGTTGAGGCTTGTAAATCTTAGTGGTCAATGCCCGTTCGAGTTTGTGAGAGGAGGTAGACTGCTTTTAAGATGTTGCACTCCCATTCATCGATTCTTGGCGCGGCTACCTCTTATCGTCCGCGTCCTCTCATGGTGTATGTCAACCAATCGCTGCTTCCGCCTAGATTTTCTTTTTTGTCAATTTCTCCTTGCAATTGAATATGATGCTTGCCTTTGGACGTGTTGCTTAGACTGACTTACTAGACGACCAGTGTGTTGATGATCGAAGTCGATTTCAAGCCTCATCTCCACCCGAGAATGCGAATGGATGGGTGTGCATTGGTGGCTTTCATCCTAGTCAGTCATTAGCTATGGTGACTGCTAGGGAATGCTTCATGGCCACCGGGCTCGCGACAGTATCACCACGCAAGCTTGGTCTTTGTAGTGATGCGATTGGACGTGCGCGTCTCGCCGCTCTGGCCATTAGTTGCTTTGAGCGATACCCCAGCTGAGCCTGGTGGGGCGCCACTGTCAGGCATAACTCACCTGTGCGACCTTTGCTGCCTTACACGCTTTTGGCGCGCTCGCACGAGCCAGGCTGCAATCAGCGAAAGTTATTCGGTCTCAAGCAATCTCTCCCTCACCCCACACTTTTCAAGGATGCATTAGTGAGGTGCATCTTGATGCGAATTTCATCGTCTCTTTCGCCATTCTTGTCGAGCATTCTGTACTAACATAAGCTGTGCGTTTAATTTTGACAAGCAAGATAACTTCTCAACGTACCGTACTGGTCAGGTGCTCGGTCAAGTAGAACTAAGTCTAGTGACATTTATTTTGTTCCCTTTTTATGTAAATTGCTGGTCTCGCATGAGGCAACACCACTTTTCACTCTGCTACAAAACGTGTCTGTCCGTTTGTGAACTATGTGTATTGACGTTTTGAGCCAAAAAACTATGTGGTTAGACAAGACAGCATTGTGTTCGCGCAACTACACTTCAAGCCAACACGCACTGAACAAATAGCGGAGACGCATTCCTTCAGCATTACCGCCACTGTCACCTTGTTGCATTGCATAATTTGACCGCAATCAACTTTCTCCTCGCTATCTTCGTATATAACACTGCTTGCTTAAGGCTGGCATTTTATTAAAATAATAATTATTATATAAAAAATTGAGCGTGCTTTTTGCTTTCAATTATTGAAAATTAAAAAAAATAATAGATGAATATGCAAATAATTCACTTGTTAGGTTAGGTCTAAGGTGGACTAACGGTCAACGGCCTTGTGGTGCATAATGCAAGTGAGGAGCTCATCTGACACCAGCGATAAAATACGACCAATTTGCACGGGTGTCTAGAGGGAAGGTCCGAGCAGGTCGTTTCGAGCCAACACGCGCAAGATTTATTGTCACGGCACTTCTCTCTCTCTCTCTCTTTCTCTCTCTCTCTCTCTCTCTCTCTCTCTCTCTAACTCACTCACTCACTCACTTTGGTTACTTTGTTGTACTGATTGGATTGCGTTTTGGTTTCTCTTTATTGAAAATGAACCTCTATGGACAGTCTAACGATTTGATTTGTGAATCAAGAGGGAGAAGAGAGACGCTACCTTTATTTTACTATTGTTTTTTCTTTAGATTCCTTTTTTAATTCGCTTATTTAAGTTCGTTTTTACATAACGTTTTACTTGTTTTATTTCTATGTTTTGTTTGAATTTGAAGGTATTGAATAAAGTTACTTTTTATTTGAAAATTTTAAACATTCGTATTACTCAAGCATAATTTAGGGTTGTTTTGAAATTGAACTGCATATGTTAAAGTTGCTATCTGATGTGAATTACCGGTTGTACTCTCCACACTATTGATGGTAATTCAAAATTAAAATTCAAAAACCGTTTTGAACATCACTTGATACGTATCTAAGAGCTGAACCGCATTGTTGACTTGTAAGTGGTAGCCGTGTATAGCATGCGTAGGTTTTTCGATGTTTTCAATCTCTTGCCGTGAAGAGACTGGCGGTACTCGTCTTGTGGTAATTTCATTGCTTTCTTGATGACCACTCGCCAGTGGAAAGTGAAATGTGGTTCAATCTATTGTTGGATGAATTTAGTTTACCCTTGTTGACATCTCACCGAAAATCCATTTTACTCTCCCTCTCTCTCTCTCTCTCTCTCACTCACCCACTCTCCCTCTCCCTCCCTCTCTATCTCTTTTACATAGATCTCACCGAACGACTGGATTGAACCAATTTAGCAAAAGGAGAAGTCACACTATACATGTTAGCCTAAAGGCTTGGCCCAGCATATTTTGACAGGTGGATAGCAGTTCACTGTGATGTCAGCGGGGAGGTTTGATTTGTATGATCACTTGCACAAATAGCGAATGGTGAACAGAAATACACGTTGTGATGTCGGCATATATCTTTATCGGTGCTTTCAAAAAAAATAGCAACGAATGCGTTCAATTTTTTTACCCCAGGCAAGTTTGTGGCTTTTCGTATGCACATATACTCACAAAATATTCTGTTATCAACATGTGAACAAAATTCGAAAACAGTGTAAATTTCATTTTAAAGAGACTTGATTTTGGTAGAGAGATACCCAAACAAGGACACTTGTTGGGATAAGAAGTGTGAACCTTGACGAGTAATGATAACTTCGTGCCACCGATTCCGGCAGTCGGTTAGTTGGCCATGGGCACGCAGGGTAGTGATTGGCCGACTTGGCCGCCGGTCGCCAACCATGATCATTAGGGATAGCTTTGTCTCGCACTGGCGCGATCATCAGCACCAGTCTTGCGCGATCTAGTGTCTTGCATCTTGTCTACCCACTGTTGGCACCGATTCTGACCTACCGATTGCGTGCTGCTAATCGTCACTGGCACCACCGGCTCACTTAACCCCGATTGTAGCGACGTCCATTTTCCACTCGCCATTTTCATCAATGCTTTGCACAGTCATATGTGTTTCATTCAGTGTGATTCTCTAAACCCCGCTGTCCTACAAACCCGGACATGATATGATTGTGAGGTGAGCCGCCAGCGCACTACGATAACAATCATCATTTTGTTACATCTCTTTTCATTATTGTTATTAAATTTTTTCAATGTCATTTCAATGTCATAGAAAGGTATACGTATATGTTGAAGCATTTTTCCGCATTTTTGGATAACTTTATTCTGAAAAAATTTTCTCTTTAAGATGAATACGAATTATTTTATTATAACATTATTTAATTTGGCATTTAATAAAGCTTTCTTGTACACTAGAGAAATTGAAATTCAGCTCAACAAATGTATCAGTGGCAGTTAAATCAAGACCTTGCTGACGGTTGGAAGCGCGATTAGTTGTGGTATCGATTTGTTGACAAAGCCATTAGCATCCTCGTGTTCTCTATATGACCTTGGAAAGGTGGCATGTGCGTCAATATACCTGCTTGTTGCGTATCACGCGGAATTGGGTGAATTCCAAGCATATGAAATAGGAAGGTGTGCGCTTGCCCACTTGGCTGTGTTGATCGATAGTGACGATCGGTTGTGGTGACAATGTGGTGGCGTCGTTGGCGACTGGTGACGCGACAAGTCTCTCGGGGCTATGTGGACGGCGACGCGTGTCCAGTCGGCTCATGTCACCATCAATTTTACCGGTGAGGCGCAAATGACACGCTTGGTTCGAACCAGCACGCGACAGGATAGCACACAGGTAAGCGGTAGTGACCAGTCTAAGCCTTCATTTGTCTGCCACCAGCAATTAGTGCAGTCTGCCTGGGTCTCGTAGTGACAGTCTGACTTATCGTTGTTTGTCACCAGTTTGTCTGGTCTGAGTGGTGCCAGGTCTGTGCTAACTGGCGACAATACTAAATTAAGACGTTTAAAGTCAGCCCGTAACTCTTAGTGCACCGAGATCTTGCTGATTTGCGAACTAAAGCGTGCTGGGCGACAGGCAGACCCAAAGAGGCGCTAAGTGTGGGGCCCTAAGACAATGAAGCTCAAACAATTGCGCGAGTGGAATGCACAGGCAATTGAGCTGTAGTCGGTGACGAGGCACGCGCGTAACTTGCACTGTGACAGAGACGTATGACTGGCTTGAGTAGCGACTCGTGCGAGCTTGAGTTCACTTGGAACCCTCTTTGTCTCACGTGTTCTGCCTCTAGGGCTTACTCCTCGTCTCGCTAGGATGGATGGCGTTGCATTGGTCGATGTAGTTGAGCTTAACGTTTCTTGTTCACCTGTCGAGGCACTTAGCTGGTGACCGATGGCGAACGCAGCATGAATGATTACCTTGCTCGGACCAGAGTGGAATGCGAGCGACCTGCCAGTCAGTATTGCTATGATGACTTCATAATGTTGCTCTACTCGCTATAGCGGTTCGATCATTCCTGATCAGGCCACTTTGTCTCGCCAGATCCAGTCCTCGACAGAGATCAGCTCTATTGTCCACTATGCGTCAATGTCATTCTTTGACTGGTCAGTTTTCTTGGATTTGACCCCTGACCCTAGGGCGCGTAATCGACTGACCAGGTCTGTGATTGGCGGTACGAGATGATGATGGCTGACCGTTGGCGATGGTGCCGCTTCTCGGTCACCTCTATACCACCACCACCAGTGGTCCACCTCTGTGGGACCACTTCCCCATTAGCGCGCGCCACTACTCTCTAGGCCCGTTTCTTGATCACACCTGCCCGCAGAGCAAGTTAGCGCGCTATTTGACTCACTGAAGCAGTCGCGCACTCTCCTCGGTACTACACCACTACGGTGGCACCATCTCACCCGTCTCTACTGATCAACCCTTCTCACAACGTCTTATATTGCAGTTCTTCAACTATCTTTTTGATATCATATGTGACTTATTTAGTCTTAGTTGGCTTGTTTTGTTTAGTACTATACTCTAATAATATTAAAATAATTTTTGAATTTGATTCATATCTTGTGTTTGTTTTTAAAGTTTTGATAAATTGAATCTGCCTTCTTGATATACTTCATTCTTTGACGCGATTCTATTGCCAGGTATGTTCACTACTGATCTTTAATATGGTTTTTCCGTGAAGGCTTTACACAGAAGTATTTTGTTTGCTTAAAAAGCTCAAATTGTTGGCTACCTCATAGGTACAATGCAAGCGCTTCTGTTGCAGAAAGAGAAGATGGGTTAGAGCCGAGTGTTGCTTTTGAACTGGATGGCTAGAGTAGTGATCGAGTGATGACCTGTCTGTTGGTGGGACTCTTCGCGCCACCCAACATAGCCTCGGGTTCGGCGTGTCCCGTCGCACGTCGTTTCGTGTCATGCATCTGTCTTGATATGTGCACTGGCTGGCCACCGGTGCGCTCATCTGCCCTCTCACATTGCACGGTGAACCTCTCTGGGTTGCGATGAGCGCAAATGAAGAGTGCTCACACCGCACTCCTCTTGCCAGGTGCTCCTTCAACTACTCTCTTCATTGCCTTCTCTCTCATTCTTTATGTCTCAAATTTTTGGGAATTTGTTTTGAAAGAGGAGCAATCATAGATATCTACATTGTATCTTATGGCGTAGCCAGCACTTACCAATGCAAATTGTTTGCATAATTGCACATCTCACTTTTCACTTGCGTCAGTTTGCAACAGCTGCTGTCAAGGCACACTGTGGCTGGGCTCCGGTAAACTGTACGCGATCACTGAGAACCCATGCTTGCTCTCTTAGGTCTATTCGTGCACGCATTGGCAATTAATCATTGCGACAACCGAGACTGACTAGAAGGTTTGAATTTGAGGCAAATTGGAAACCCATTTGTAAAGAGATTCATCTCACTCAAACAACTTGTCTATCTATTGACAAGAAACGGGGGTACTATGGTGGCAAAGTGTCGCAGTGTTATTGCTACAAAAATTAGTTGTTCATGACAAGTCATATGGTAGTAGATGCATTTTAGTGAATTGTCTGTTGGGTGAATTGAATTGAATGCCACATCGAGTGCCCTTAATCTATCGAATATAACCCAAAGCTCTCGAGAGGCATTTCTCAATTGGATTACAGTTGCCGCGCATTTGTGGAGAAAGCGCCTTGACGCTATTTCGGTGCATTGTCTGAGCGCCGTATCCTTCTGTCTAATTGTATTAGCGCATTGGTGCTGTATTAGATCCTGATTAATTGTACCCGGCCAGTAGTGCACTTCTCTGTGCTAATCCTCGGCCATTTTCGCCTTTACTTATTTTTGGGCTTGGAATACCTTACCACTACTTTCTCTGACTGATTGCCAGGCGTCTGTTGCAAAGTCTAATTTTACCTTAAAAATGCACACTTCTGCTTCTAGGTGCCACTTCGGCGCCGGCTGCTCATGTCTCGTTTGCACCACTTGGCACGTTATTTTTGGAATGATTCCGCCCCACTCGCTTGTTTGATTAGGATTAATTTACAAGTTAATGCAGACTGACCACTCGTGAAGAAGCTGTTAATATAAGCGCTGTATGTTGTAAGAAGTGATCCCATACTGCCACCGGCTTCACTTTCACTTACCTCTCTGAAAGAATCTAGTGAAAGTTTATTAACATTGAGGTGAAAGTGATAGTTTGTCGCGAATTGTTACACACATTAATTCACTGATGTGACTAATTATTATAGAGAATCTTAATTACAACCTGTTGCTAGACCACTTGTTGAGGTTCTCACTTGGTTGTTTTTTATTATTTTTTATTTCGATTTGCGTTATTATCTGAATGTGAATCTTGAATTGTTTACGAGCCACAAATGATGCTCACATTGGTTAGAAATGAAGTGCTACTTGTGGTTATGGTGAGCACTCTGGTACCTGGTTTGGATATCTCGTCTGTCTGGTGGGCACACTAAAGACAATAGCATCTCCCTCGGTTTGACAGCTTTCTTTCAGTTTAATCGGCTTTAATCTGTGCTTTTGGTTTGTTTGCTTTTTTGATGCGTGTGTGTGTGTGTGTTCACATCGAATCTATCTCGAAGTGCTGTGCTGCGGGCATAGTGCTCATCTACAGAAATCCATCATCATCGCCATTGCTTTAGAGAGGAAGACCGATGAGGCTGATGACTTTATTTTAACCCCGTCCTGTTCCTTCCTTTCTCCATTTTTCTTTTCATTTGCTTGCATTTTTACCATGATAATTTTGTAAAAAAACACTTGTCGGTGGTGAATTGTCCAAGTTGATCTGTTCCGCCATCGACAAGGCAAGGATATTCTCACTGGTGAAGATGCAAGCAAGTTGTTTTAGCTATTTGCTTAGAAATTGAGTTTCCGCATTCTGAATGATGGCAGTGCGCATCTGTATCAACGTACTAATGAATTGAGGAGAACGCTTGCAACTCGATCCACTTGCACCTCGATTCTACTTGGAGACGATTCATCTCCATCAGAGTGTGGCACACAATGACATCACTGCCAATTTGTCTCACCTGTCACCATCGATCTTTCTGTTCAATTGCAACAAGTCAACTTTTACTTACATTGTCCGAGACACGCTATGTTGCTGCTCGTAGTGATCGTCGCACCCACTCTCATACTCATTGCTATCTCCGTTGTCAAGCATATACACACACACGTTTTGCCATTTCCACTTTCACTTTGTCCGCTCCTCTAGGCGTATATCTACATACTGATGCTATCACGCATTGACGCTTTAGGTTTCGGCTTTCACTATCATGTTGTTGATCTGTTTCGCCTGATTCAAGAAAATTATCAATTTAACTCTGAAATGAATATTCTATTTATAGCTTTACTTTGTCTAGTAATGTACAAGTCTATGTGCCAAGCACATATTGATTCATTAATTACACTTTTGTAGTGAGTGTGAATGTGTCGAGCCCATGTGTTGTCTTCCCTCCTTTTTTCCACAGCTGCTGGTTTTCTGGAAATTGATTGTGCAAGTTGTTTTAGAAAGCCAAACCGACTACTAGCTTACTTGTAATAAAAATTGTATTTCGTAACTACTATTTACTGATATAATATTTTTTTATATTACTATGTCATAGTTTTTTGTTGTATAATACATAATTGCGATACTTCAATTAAAAAATTAAACACTACTTCTAAATGCATATGTAAAATAGATGCAAAATGCGAATTTTAGTGGTTTTTAAACTAAAGACATACTTCTTACAAACTTGTTCGACAAGTTAACTCAGTCTTAGAGGACAATTTTGTTGAACAGTGGTGCTTTAATTGGTCAGTTGTTGTGCCGGGTGACATTGAGACGAGTGGAGTGACCACTTTTCAATCACCACAGTGTGAAGCGACCTGTCCGGACATGTTACGAGCTTTGTCAAGCCATCCCTACCCTTCTCCACCAACCATTCTTGTTAGCCAACATTAATAACAATTTGTTCTTTATACTTGTTGCTGCAATAGATTTTCGCTACTTTTTTCTACTCCCCATCTGTTCACCACTTGGTTGACTGCAATGACGTGACCAGAATTTGGTAAGTGATCACTTTTACTTTTTTCTGTATCAACACGTTTATGAGCGGCGACAAAATGCGACGAATCAAACGGTTCAATTCTTGTTATGATGATGGTCATCTTGGATAGTTTGGTTGAATGCACCATCGATGGCCCCTGGCAATCAATCACTTTGGCCTGCCAGTGGCACATGTCAACCACGAGCCAGAGATGTGTGGCAGCAAAGACATGCATCACTTGGCCTGTGGTAGCAGTGTGCCCACCTCACTCACTCACTCTCTCTCTCTCTCTCTCTCTTTGTGTTGCCTTCGTGCTCTATCGCACTACTCAAGTGAGATTAGCCGTAGTTGATGCATTCGACTCGTTTGCTCTATTTGACCGCTTTTGTTTTACCTTGCCTTGTGGTGACTCGCGACTCAGTCAGATGTGCCATTCAGAGCAACGAACTTTAGCGTGCTTTATTAACACTTGAGTTCAACTTTTGCTTTTGTTATATACTTCTTACCTTTGGCTACAAGAATGTATGCTTTCCCCACAATGCTTTCATCACACTGTAGAATGTGTCTCATTCTACAAATTAAATAAGACGATTGGGCATTCAAGTCAGATTCACTTTCTCTTTGATGTTCTATGTCCGTGAACATGGAGCGGATACGGACAAAGTCGACGTCAAGTATAGTTTTTGTTACAATCGATTACGACGGCCATTGTGTTGTCATTTGAGCAGGATTCTGATCGTCATCGGCGTCACCATAGAGTTGTAGATTTGACTTCACAAAGTGAACTACTTGGTTTATTGTTGTGCTAATTGATGCAACCGGATAGGGCTGGTTTTGGAACAGTTTGGCAACAATTAGGGTCACTCGTCTTGCTTGAATAACCACCATTTGACGACAAACCGTTCCGCTAACTTGATATTGCTTCTTGTCATCATTTTGTCATTCACTGTTTTGCGCTAAAGTCCTATACTTGCTAAATATACAGATTCTATCGGCTTTGAAGTTTGAATTAATGAAATGATTTTGCGAGGTTGTGGTTACAGATGATTTTTCGTGGTTAAATTTTCACGACTTTTTACTTTCGATTGAACTTGACGACTAACGTTTTTTCGTGAGTTTTCTTGTTAGACTCATTGGAATTACAAATGACACGATAAACCTGTTGAATTTTATCGATGCACGAGACGAATTAATGTTGAGTCTTCAAATATGAACTTGAATATTTCTCTTTAACTTTCTGGTTGTCACCTTTTTAAGTGCTTTGGGTGATGTGTTTGCGTCGAGCAACTTGCATTAAGTCATAATTCACGTGAATTGTTTGCTTTCTGTATGCTCTGACAAGCGGTGTAGTGGCGTGTTGTAGAGTGTAGAAACAATTCAATTGTCTCAAGTTAAGATGAAAGAATAAAATGACAATAAGCTATTGCCGCAAACATGCTCAGCGGTGGCGAATTACTTTCCATGTCACTGAAGCCGATAATATCGTGCTTAGCAATGACCATTTTGAACAGACCTACCTATTTTGACGTTCACTTTGGAGTACTCTCAAGTTTGACCTTGAAGAAGTTGTACATCTGACTTGACGGTATCTGTGGAGATGCCTAGCATTGGCAGCTAATTGCTGATGGTCGACACTTTACCACGCTTGGAAGTGACCACTGGGCAAATGCTAGTGACGCACGCTATTGTCAGTCACGCTAGGAAATCTCCCAGTCACACGCCACCATGTAAGATAGGGAGCTCACCAACCTGTCGCGATTGATCGCTACAATGCACTGCACTTCACTTCTTATCGATCAATTGTTTTCGATTTTGATTGTTGATCAATCGATGGATTTAGTGGTTGCCTATTGTTGCTTCTACGATGTGTCTATGACCAGAAGTAGCATTGTTTACTCGCAACTTGATTCACTTCCAAACATTTCAGCATTCTTAGCTTGAAAGCCTAAATCGACACTTCTGGTTCTTTGAATCGATTTATACAATGCCATGTCAATGAGTTTAATGATCGGGTTGAATTGCTGGTTTAGGTATACTATGTCTAATTTAAAGTGAACATCTTTTGCAAGTTATTGCTTTTATACTTCTGCTTTCATACTTTGGATACTGTAACTTGTGACATTGGTAGTGTTTGGTGTGACCAGAGGGGGGCAACATTGATTGCTTGTCTGGCAGGGTGGTACCGACATCGCGTCACGCTGTGACTCACGCGTTGCGTCCGATATCAATTTGTTGAACCGCAAACTATATAGCCAGCCCGCATGGTCGCACTTTCACTAGCGTGCCTGGCGTTGATCGATGACCACATTTGGTGCTTGAAGGCTTGCCACGCCACCTGCCAATCACTTACTTGCTAGGTTTTCGATGAGGCATCTTGGGCACCCAGCTGAGTGGCACCAAACACTAATTTTCTGTGGTTTCTAATTAAGTTCCGACTTGAATTTTCTTCAAATTTGGCAAGATTGTGTTATATATAATTGTGAAAGCACAAAGTGCGGTAATTGGCTAAATTGGTCACAAACAAGGGCTTTCACTAGTCTTACTACTGGCAAGACCTACCGCGCGCATCGATCGATGGCCAAGACCACTATCGTGGCGCCATCGATTTAACCTGTCCATCAGACGAGTTTGTTTCAGCTATCTACCGACTCGATCGCATTTTCGGTGAATTCCCGATTGCTTTAAAATTATCTTATATTATAGTTGATAGTTGATTAGAAATGCGAGCTTCCACACTGATTAGCTCATTTTATTATATGAAAATGATGTCAAATTAATCACATTTGTCCGATATCTGACAATACACTTAGGCCTTTCTACTTGTACCTATGTGTTTCATTCAGGAAGTTGGCTCTAGCTTTCGTTTTCAATTGGTTAATGGTTGAACAACTATAGCTTCTTACTTTAGATCTATCATCAAATTCCGAGGTTGTTTGCACTGGTGCTCTAGCGATCGATTCCACCACTCGTGCGGGTGTCGATCGTGTCCGACTCATTAATCACACAGGAGAGTGCGTTCCATGGCGCGCCCGGCGCATTCTGGCTGAGTGACTACACTCTGGAATGCTAGTGGGAGCAATGGAATGCACGACATCCTCATCAAATCGCGTAGCTAGATCTCATCATCGATTTAGCACAAACCCTAACCAACTGCACAATGCCCGCAACCTATGCTCAGCTTTTGTACTGGCCGCGAGTGACTGCTGCATGAACTTTCACCTCTCCACTCTTCAGCACTGAATGGCGGGGTAAGTCAGCATCTCATTCTATTCTTTACAAACTATCAATTAAGAGTGTTAGCAAAGTCAAGTAAAGCTTTTGTGTATTCTACGTTCAGCTATGTTGAGCGATCTGTTCTGGTCAACCACCGGAGCTCACTTAGTTGCGCAATTCATCTCGAGGGGGTTGATATGCGCTATTAAAGCTAGTCTTGTTGGCGCCACTAAGGCACTTGAGCTGTTGCCAGAGTCCGTCAAAGTCTGTTATACGTTGGCATAGAATTTTCCAACAATGGGAGGCGCGATATCAGTAACCTTCATTGACAGCAACTTCTCGTTTGGTCAAACTATGTACATCTCTAGTTACCGTGTCAAATTCTTGGAAAAATACCTCTGAAGATATTATTTGAAAGCTATATCTGTCAAAAAAACATAATCTATCTTGGAATGTAGATTTTAACTGGTTAGCAACTCTCTTGTGTGTTGAAATAATTTAGAACAAGTTGGTGTTCTAATTAGTACTATTGCTCAGTGCGGCATATGTTGTAGCTAGCAGTGGTGATGACGAGTGCGTCATGAGAGGCATCATCCAGCAATGATTTCACTTTCATAAGCTAACTCAATGGTCAATTGTGTATGGAGTGGTTTTGTCTCTATTGTATTCTATATTTATGTGGTTGCTTGTTTGTTGCATTGTATAACACTATGCTGGCTTTAATTTATGCTTTATAGTACCATTGCATTTCTCTGCTACACGTATTTTGCTTTGGTTAAAAACCGAAGAGCTCGATAATTGGCCATTTAGTTTGACTTTATCGGAACGGCGCATCAGTGAAAACTCCGGCAGTGCATGCACCGCCAGAATCGGGCTGCTCTGGTGGTCTCTACAACCATCGTAACTCGGTATTTGATTCTTCACATGCTGCCACCATGACCATCACTATCGACTAATGACCGATCGATCGAAGAACATTCATTAGAAGAGTGTGAGAATTTGAAATTCACTTGTATACGGCGGGTAGTGTCGGTTTGGGTAAATTCAAGGCCAAGCGACATGGCTACTGTTGCCCGCTAATTCCATCCGATTACGATTGGCTCGATGGCCGGCACACGACATTAACCAGTTAGCGAGCTCGTTTGCGCGCTCACATCAAAGTGGTTGGTTGATAGACGCAAGCCCACCTTGCTGATTGCTCTACTGACATTGAAAAATTGAATTTTCAGACTTTCACTGGGTTCTTACTTTCACTGGTGATGTAACTCCCTCCTTGCTGGTGCTACACTCAGTTCAATTGGGAGTACTCATAAAATTTAATTAGTACTTGCCGCCAAGCTTAACCATTGAAGGTATCAATGCAGTGGCGCGCAGTGCAAGTGACTGGTCGCGTCAGTTGTGCGGGAAGGCAACCCAAATTGTTGGCTTGCGCTTGGAATGAAAAATAAAAAGTGGTGGAGGGAGTGAGACAGGCTCTTCAGTTAAGGCCTATTCATTAGACCCACTCTCCCTCTCCACCGAAAGCGACTGGTGTCGATCCCAATTGAAGGCTTTGATACCACCGAGCAACTAGTGAGTTTGCAAAAGATAATTTAGCAAATTCAAGTAAGTAAAACCACAAGTGTGAATAGCTATTCATTTGAAATATAGTGTTGAGTTGAGTTTTCTATGCGTCCGCTCTTTATTACACTCTTATAATAATGCTCTCGGTCATCTTCCGTGTCTCACTTTCAATCAGATGCTTGTTGGCACTGGCACTATTTTCTGATAGGTTGTGGTGATGAAAAGTGAAATATTCATCACACAAGTGAGCACGTACTTCTATTTGCACCTTTCCATTGTCTGGTGTTAATCAAGCGCGCACAAAAACAAACTCAGCCCTCTGCGCACACACAAGCATTTGCATGACACTTAAAGCACGGACAGACTGACCAATGACGGTGATTGCAAATTGCGTTTGGTACTGGCACTGGCAACTAATGCCAAAGGAAACTGATCACGGGAAGTGCGTCACTGACCGGTAATGGCCAGTGCCACCGCACGCTTCCTTTCTATCTCTCAACCTTTTCTCACCCATTACCTTTTGGCATCAAATCTGCTTGGGAAACATTTGATTTACCATTCTCACTAGCGTTTAATTGCAGATTTGTTGGTGGCGTGTTAATTGACCAATTGAGCCGGTATACATATATGTCAGTTAGAGAAACGGTCAGATTCGAAAATAGCTGTATGATGAAGCGGTGAGACAGATGGCATGTCACTTTCGCTGACTCGTCTTGATCGAATCCGCCCTGAGATTTGTTTCCAAAGTATTCGCTGGCTCGCTTATACACATTCCACTCCTCAATTCACTCTCATTGGCTCGCAACAGTGGCACAGCAATTAATCAGCCTAGTGACAGTGTTGGAGTCATTCGCATGGCTCATCTGGTCTTGCTGAAAGATTTATCGCTGTAACGCGCGTGCGAGGCACCAGTCAGTTAGATTTATGAATTCACTTTACCCCTAGCTTTCGATGATGGTGTGCTAAGTGCGCACACTCAGCACGTCTGGCCAACGGCTATGTCTCAAGTACCCCTTGTGGTGAGGGTGTGCACTTGGTGCTTGCGCGTTTGTTCTCTTCCCTAGAGATGTTGCTTTCATGAGAGAACCTTGATCATTCACTTGCTGCCGCATTTTATCATCAATTTGACATAATTTGTCTCTTTATGGGAAGAAGATGCGTGGAGTGAGAGCGGTCTTGTGAAAGATGCTTTGAAATTCAAATTCTCAGCCAGAGTGCGACAGGTTTCAGTTTGGGAATGGCTCACTTTCACCTTCGTCACTGCTCGTGATTTGTATGCGACCGTTCTGCCGTGTGTCGGGGCTTCTTGGGCACCACAATCGAATCTCTTTTTAATTGCGCCGCTCGAGCTTGCGCACACGATTCTGGCTGGGAAACAGAAAAACTATGAGAGAGCAAGCTAGCCCGATTCGATTCGCCTCACCTCTGACCTTTGGCACAGCCCTGCCCCATGCGCGCAGACATTCCAAATTACACCTTATGTGGCATCATCGATTTGAGGTCATCTGTTTGCACGCGCGCACTTTCTACTATTCTATTGCGCGCTCTGTTGAGAGGGGAGAGTCGAATTCATCATCGCGGTAATTGTCGGTTGGAGCTGCAACTTGAGCGAAAGTGATTGGTTGGCCAGAATTCGGGCCAGGGCTAGCTGTGGTGCATGGGCGCGCGTGCCACCCAGATCCTACCAACTTACACACCAGCTTCACTAGGTATCTTACAGGTGTGTTGGTCACCCAACCCGACACATGGCCTAACCCAACAATCAATGATCGATGTGGCTCACTCCAATACAGGTCCTAAGAGGATAACTCAAAGTTCATTTTATGTATTGTTATAAATGGCTTTCAGATTGGCTAAGAATAAAAGGTGGATGTGAGGATTAGTTAAGATTCCCTTTCTGAAGTAGACTTAGTCCTAAATTTAGATCTCAGTTGACTCACTTGAGCTAAGTTTTGCCACAACCACGCCGATAATTTATTTAGTTTTACACAATTTTCAACTTGCATACATATTTTATTATACTTTCGTTCTACCACAAACTTTCACTTGATTTATTACTCATACACTGTTAAAAAAGTGTTCCCATCAAATAAAAGAGATAGAAGGGATAAGGTACAAGGAAATTTCCTCCAAGAAAACTAGGAATGAGTTTTCGCCATTTTTTAAATCCTACATATAATTAAATATTTTTTATTTTTATGGAAAAGCATATTTTTAAAAGTGTATTTTATACTTGCATAACTGGCCATAGGCTCGTGAATGCAAAATGCTTGTGACTGATGAATTAAATCAATTTGTCGATAACTAATATGGAATTTGAAATCCAATTATTAATAATGATGATAAGTTTTATAACTAACTTTTACTCAGTCGTTCCTTGAAATGATTACATGTTTCAATTCGCTTGGAAGCAAAATGTTCAAGTTACGATAAGTTGAGTTTGAAGAAGTAAAAAAGTTTCAAATTATGATTACTTTAAGTGATAGTGTGAATGGTGATGCAAAGTAGGCACACGACCCCGCAGCCCGAGGTAAATACGACTCACCGGATCCACCCACCTCTCAGCCATTTGGCTTATTTGTTTATTTGCTCGATGGCTCGCTTTCAGTCTCGCCACTTAACCTTGGCCACCACTGGCCACTGGTCTGGTGTGAGCTAGTCAACTAAAGAGACGACAAATTGCCATTCTCAGGCTGACCCTCGCTCTCCATCCCTGCTTGTCGTAATGGAGCCACTTCTCAATTGGCCAGTCTTATGAGAGAGCCACTGCACTTGTCATAGCAGTCAAGTCATATCTTCATTATCTTTTTTCTCTCCCCCTCTCTCTGTACGTTTGAATTGTGATAGTTTAAAAATTTGAACCCAAGTGTTGTGATGCGCATGCCCCTCGAGCCATTCTCTCATTTCTCGCAAGTGCGATGGATGCTGTAGATTCTCTCTCTCTCTCTCTTCTCTTCTCTATCTCCCTCGCCAGTCAAGGTCTCCCACAAAGTGATGTGAAAGCATGCAAATGAGTTGGCGCCCAGGTGAAGCTATGTTCCATTCCCTGCAGAGCGCGATATCAATCACCGGGCGCGCTTGCAAGGGTTGCGGGTGGCTCTCATGTGACGCTTGTATTGGCTCGCTGGCGAACACTCGTGACCAGTCAGGTAAACAATCGATTTATTGGGCTTGGTGCTGCCTATTTTTAGTCATATGCTAGGTTAACAGCATTTTTCAAACACTTAAACTGCCGGTGGCATCCAAACACTTGAATTTCTCACTCTACAAGACATGCACTTGACACTACTAAGCCAAAACAGTCCATTTCAGAAATTGACAGACACGCGAATAGATGAATGAAAGAAAAACGATCTGAATTTTTGGGAGGATGTTGGGTAATTTTGCACGAACTTTGTACATATTTCCTAACTTGTCTATGCTTATGTAGGTGTATTTTTTAAAAATAAATTTTTATATTTGGTATTAAAACATATTTACTTTAAATTTAATATGATGATTTTTGAGAAACATGAAATTATGCAATGATTAAGTTTAAAAGTATTGTAGGGACACTATCTAGGTGGTGACGGCCGGAAATTGAATTTTGTAAGGATCGGAGTCTGGGAGAAAGTGCCACAAGGCGACGCGGTGGCGTGCTCAGAGTGTCGATGGCCACTGGCATCGCCTATCGCTTACCTCGACGCCTATCTATTCGAGCACTTCAATGCGCTCCGTTGTGTGGGAGTGTGCCACTGGTGTGTTCACCTAACCTGCTCATTGGAGAATTTTCCGAGTTTGATTTCGGAGATTTGATTTGATTTGTGTGCGGAGTGAGCGGCGTCGGGCTCCTCTTCTCGCACTTCCTATCCGATCGCATGGCGCACTTCTTCCACACGCAATCAACCCGCATCACTGTTCTATTCTAGTCGACACAATCCACTTCTGGCGCCAGCATCACCACCACCGTCTCATGTCTATCATCATCCGGTCTCCTTCGTGCTTTGTGATTGACGTTCGATTGTATCGAAGCACCACTAGTATCGACTTTCACCACTTTCTTTTCATACTTATATGCTACATGATGTGTGTGTGTGATTCCATTAATTTCTTCATCTCGTGATGATGACTAGTGGTTTCCCGCAAATGTACTAACATTGGACGAATACAACTCGAACAGTGTGCTGCTTCGTTCTTAACAGCTTTTCGTTATTTGTAATAGTCTAAGCTAGACATCATCATTCTATCATATTTTAACTTACATGTCAAAAGTTTAAGCAATTGTACTCGTTGAGATATAAGCGTATTTCATTTCGTTTTTACGCATTACGCTATTTTAGAGTATATTTCCGGTGTGCATGTGTTGAAGGTGGTATTTGTTTGAATTTTGTTGTTTAAATGTAGACAAAATTTTTGGTTAGAATTCCAATCACGTTATTATGATATTATGATATTAAGCTTTGTCCGGTGATGTATGCACCTAGATGGAACGAGTTAACTTGTTGAAACGATCAGTGAAGCCACTACCACCACCAAGAATTGCTCTCACTTCTCAGCTGATCTCGTCTTGACAAATTGTTTTCACTTGTTTCAAGTGGCAATTTGCATTTTTAATTGAATTTCGCTGCCGTTTGGGCACTTGGCAGGCCCACTTGTGAGGCGAGCGTAAATCACTGCTCGGTTCGAACACTTCTTCCGAGGACTTGCTTCTTCCGACTCAACAGAGCGTGCCACCCTGATCCAATTAAAGTGTCGTTTGTTCTTACTTGGCTAACAACTTCTTCGGTGCATATCTCTTTTGCTTTAGTTCCACTCTATTGTCTTTTCAACTCGCTGATAATGATTATTTAAAGTAAAGTTCAATTTGTACACACAAACACGGAACTACGAAAAATTTGAAATCGACAAGATTCTATATGAGTGATTCTTGTTTGCTAATATATCATTAATAATTTAGAATTTAGATGAAGTTATAATGTTTATTCAGTAATAACTGACACACGTGATATAAATATGATTTGTGAGCCATAAACCTATTTGGTGAAATTTGTTTCGTTTTATTATTAAATGTTTTTTTATTCATTTGAACTAATCTTTGTTTAGTGGAGCGTGATATATCATGATACCTACCAATCGAAATATGGATTGTATTGTTTATTTTCTATTGTTTAAACTAGTTTGGTGTATTGTTTTTTAAAATATTATTAGATGTACAGATTGTTGGAAAGGTGAGATTGATTATGGATTGTTGCTTATGACAAGGTATGGATCTCATGTTTTCACGCGGCATCTCAATCAGGAAGCGATTAGTGGAGGGTAATTTGCTGAAAGGGTTAGTTCTAGTTGGTAGAGTTGTTCACTCTCAATTAGGCCACACATCGAGAATGCTCTCTTCATAATCGCATTTGAAGTGAGCTCGCGCGGAAGTACACCTCTGTTATTATTCAAAATGTTTATGTGATTTGAGTGAGGTTATTGCCACTAAATGACGAAAACTTTCAATTATATTAAGTAGGAATCGCAAGAAAATCCAACCCTAAAAGAAAGTTTAAAAGCGTTACTTTGATAGTGCTTTTTAGTAAGAAAATTCCCAGAAACGCTTCTATGTAAATATGGGGTTGGCTTTTCCTGCGATCCCAATATTAAGGGTAATACAGTGTTGCTTCAAGTTTTACTTGCTTCATCAAGCCATTGAAAGCAGTGTAACTTTCATAATGCATAAATCGAACACGGCTTACTTCTCACTTTACTTCAATTTTCTAGGTAAATTCGAAGGGTAAAACTTGAGGCAACACTGTAATCAATTAGAAAAGTAAAATTGATTCAAATTTGAATTTCCATTTAAAATCTTGAAATCTTATCGAGAGAATAACGACAAAACACGAATATATAGCGGAAGCAAATAATAGTTTATTTCTGATTGATTAAACGGAACAGAGGCGCAAACACTTGATGTTGATGAGGATCCAAGAGTAACATGGTAGTCTGTCAAACAACCCCTTTTTACCAAGATGACGTTGTTGGCACATGACAGTGCAGTTGGCCACCTATGATTACCACGGTTGTCGATAAAGATCGAGCACTGATGGGAGAAAGAATGCACCCGAGAGATGCTTCACACTAGCACCATTGCCCCCAATTACCTTGCAAAGCAATTGTTGTGAGCATTGTCTGGATGACTCGCAGCATGATTGATTCGTTGTCTCCGCTCGAATCGTTTCATGTGTCACCGCCACCTCTGCGGCAAGAAGTGAGGTGGTAAGCCAATTACCGCCTCCTTAGTGACAACTCTATTCCTTCATGCCTGCTTCACGTCTTTCTATTTCACCTCATTGTTTTTACTTTGTTCTTTCTCAGATTCAACCCGTTTTATTTCCGTTTTTTTAGTTTCTCTAATTTAAAGACTTTGTTTTTGCTCGACCTTAGGCAGTATTTTTTAAATACATATATTTAAGGGGTAAATATAGAATTGTACCCCCTCATCCCAACCATGATCAAGTTTTTAGCGAAAGCATAGTACTATAGTTTAATAGTAAAGTAGTAAATCGTTATTTACTCTAAATCCAAAAACTTGCGAATGGTGCATTAATATAGCTCTTTAGTGGTTTACTATTACTATTACTACGACAATTTTATAATAATACAGTAATTATCTCACTATATGACACTAGTTACAAGAATGTGGCTGACGATTGCGTCACACGTTGCGTGGGCTTAGTAGATCGAATTGCCTTCAGCGTCTGTTTTGACAAGTTGCACTAGCTACTGATCGGCGCCATCATGAGTAGACTTAACGGGTCAGGCAGTTTGAGTTATGCAAATTGGCTTTAGCGTCTTACTCAGTCCAATTCGGTTCGATATCAATACAAATGGTCGGACCAAATCTGGCAATTGACTGAGTTTCTCCTCAGATAGCTTTATAATTTTTTATGCTTGCAAATGTTACTATTTTATATGGATTAGTGGGTTGCTATCATCACATAACTCACTAGTCGTCATTCTCTTTGACACGCGTGTTTAGATGAAGTCAATTCTATATAGTCAGTGTGCTTCATTTATAAGAATAGATTCTTCACCAAGCACCACTGATTGAATTATTCAAATGGATTGCATTGATGCATCTTCAACGTTACCTTGGACTTTATACGTTGTTATTTGTCGTAGCCAAGATGAACGAACTGCAACTATGTACTCAAAGTCACAATCTAATTGAATTATCGACATTTGAAGGCAATCACTACAGTTGAACGTGATCACTTTGTAACCGATTGTTAGGATTGACTTTTCTCTCTTCTACTATGAATTGGATATATTATATTGGTATCCTTAGAGTTTGATTTCGTTTGATCACTTTGGACAGCTCGAGATTTGGGTTTGATTGATGGACCACCATAGCTGCTGTTCTCGCTGTAGTGGGTGTGGCGCCTCTGTATCAGCAAAGACGTTGAACTAGGAAATCTCTTGCGGCTATCTAGCATTTTAAAGTTCACACAATTGTCATTAGATTCTGCATTTTCAATTGATGGATGAGCTCGAACGAGCCGATTGAACAAAGATATTCACACTTAGTATCGACTCATTCTTTGAGGTGGTTGCACTAGAGGTGCCAGATCGCAAGTGTTATCACAGTCATTAGTGGTTGCTGCTAGGGTCACAGATATTGCACCTTGACTTAAGCAACTTGCCTGGCGGACAGAGAGCGTCATTAGGTGATTGGATAGCGCCATTACTACATCCACTAGATGATCTCTTGTGATGTCGAGTGAGCTAAGTGTGCGCATAGATCCAGCTTAGTCGCACTTGCTTGTTATTTCAATGTCAACAGGTACGCGGCAAGTGGTGTTTTTTGTTTTGGATTTGTTGGGCGCTGTGTGTGCTTCTGCTCGTACTGTGTTATTAGCGCGCAACGCATTCCACTGAGGCCCAATGGTAAAGCTGCTATAATGAGTTAATTATTAATTACAGCTTGTCTGGTAGCTCGTGCGAGCTTGGTTGGTGTTTAGGTGCCTGCTAACACTCAATTTACTGTTTGCCCATCGATTGATGGGGAGGCTATCAACTTCAATTGACTTTCCTCCTACCTTTCAAGTGATTTTTGACAAAATTCAAACCTCTCATTACTCAGTTCTAGGCTATTGTGAAAAACTTAATTGTTTAGCATAATTAGAAACATCATGATTATATCCAAAAATTGCAGGCCACAAGAGGATGATCTCTTGAGGAGTTTCATCTGTTGGACATGATGTTCTGCATTGATGGATGTGAGACATTGAGGCACTTTCACCCGAGAGGCAACGATAGGCATCGATCGAGATTGATCCTACACAAGTGCTTTGCCGCTTCGGTGACCTTGTGAGTTTTATGTTCAATTAATTTTCTTTCTCATGCTGTGCTCACTTTGTCGGTGTCGCTCTCACTTTCACATGACACTAATCGTTACTAATCGATTACTGAGGGATTCCTTTCAATCTGTTTTGGAATGCTGGTTTTACTAAGTTTTCCACTAAATCGCTAACAGCAGGATTTGAGAGGGTTGGCAGGGTGGCCCATATTATTACTCAATGCTCAATCGTTTGATTATATTTATGTTTCTATCTTTTAGACATACCCTTTCTATTTTTACAGAAAAATATTTTATATAAAAATATTTTTCACTTATGTTTAAAAATGTAGCAGGCTTAGTTGTAATCTGTATTAGGTGGTTTTCTGACTTTCACTAAGATATCCATTGGTGGATTTTATTTCATATAATTAATAGATCAAAAAACGATGTTTATTCTTGCTTCCAGTTTGGTAAAAAGATATGCGGAAGGTATTTGATAGCACTAAGCGGAAATTCGCAAAACTTATAATTTGAGGTGACATTCACAAACAAGACGCAATGGGTTGCATTTTGGTAGGTGAAGTGGGAGGAAGGGTGAGTGAAGAGGTTACATCACCGAGCCAACACTCCCCATTGTTGCCCGACAATGCCCACTAGCTGACCTGAGCTAATGGTTCCAATTTATCATCACTGCTCGCCCGAAGCACGCTCAACAAGCGGTAATCGATGCTGAGTGCGTCGATGGTGGGCAACCCTTTTCTTCCTTCGCCTCACAGGTACCGTTATCGGCGCCTGGTCTAACTGTTCAAATTGGTCATTTACAGATAGCAGCAACTCCGCCTTACAGTCTAGAACAATGATAATTGGTGCAAAAGGTAGACTCGATTGATGCTTGATTACTACCGCAACGATGGCGGTGCCAGCGTAGTCAAGGTCGAAGACCGTACTGGCGGTCACTTCGACGAATTGTGCAATTCAATTACACCCATCCGAGGCTTGATCAGGTTTAACTCTTTTCCTGTCGTCTCACGCTTCATCTTGCTTTCAAGAACTGTCATTAAAAGTAAAAAATAACACAAACAAGAGCTGTAGAACCGTTAGTTTCTCCCAAACTGGTAACTCCAGTCAGAAGGAGTCAAACGAGAGCAGTCGCAAAAGTCGAATAAAATTGATTTCGGTGACATTTATAATTTTTAAACTTTAACGCTAATGCTATCGGGCATGTGAACTAGTAATGCTTTCATCTTTGCATTACCTTAATCAACAGTGTAATAGAGCATCGATTATAAAGATTTCTATTTGAGAATAATTTTTTAATTTATATTTTTAAAAATTATTAAACTAATTTATTATTTGTTTTTTTCTGTAGGCTAAGCTGACAGAATATCTGAGATTGGATTGATTTTGGCTGCCAAGGTGAGTAGTTATTCTAAATGGCGTTCGAATGGAATCCAAGTGATGTCACTTGCGCCCGAGGTCAATCATGTTTGCAGTTCCCCTTGGTGTTGGCTAACCTCGATACTCGGTTGAGTTCTGAGACAGTCACGCTTGTTAGAGCTGTCACGTTGAGACGCTACGCTGTGTTACCTCTTCTGGGTTGTATGCTGCCACAGTGGCAGCCAGACGAAAATATCCATCTTCATTGACCGAGTGGTAATTGGCAAGTGTGCGCGCGAGTCTGTGATCACTAGCTTCTACTGTTTCAAGATCACTACTGCCACTGCTTGCATGCCGGTGGGAACTTTTCTCGGGCTTGCTTCGGTGATGGCGCCACGCGCCCTCGTGCTCGGGGTCACATAAATCACACACCATGCCGAGGGAGGTCGTTTTCTAGTTTTCAGGTCATCTATCTGTGACATTTCTTCATAGAGTGCTCACCCGTGTGCGAAACTTCTTCATGGTTTCGGCTTCTTGAAAAGGTGATTACGTAATGGCTTGATAACACCTCAAGAATTACTTGAAGTCTAACACAAATTCTATATTTCTATCTGAGATTGCCATGCGTGTGGTCCATGGCAAGGCTATCATTGACCATTCGTAATATTTAGCTGGGCCAAATTCTAGTAGCTTCTCCTCATATTATCGTGCACAGATTGTGTCGACCCGTGCACGCAGCTAATCAAAGCGTGCCACGATATTGACCTTGCTGCTACTGTTTGCCTCAGCATCTCTTTCAGGCCACTCTTGGTGATTAATTGCAGTCTGTCAATTGGAGGTGTTAACTTGATTCGATTTGTGCACGAACGCGTTCAATGCACACCATCCTTTCATATACGCTTATAATAAACAGCTAAATTTTCGGTTATAAACAGTTTGGTCGTCTATAGCTTGTTCGCGATTCTAATTGATTTGGAGCTCTTTTTGCCTGATGTTGCATGTTACTTTGTTGGAAGTGGGAAAAGTTTTTTTAATATGCGCGGATCAAGTTTCGGTACATGCGAGTGTGAGCCAACCAACTACTGGTTGACTCTCGGGTGGCTTGGGTGACTCGCCTCACGGTGGCACCATGCAGTAGGGCAACACACATCAACCTCCGCTCACTTGCCCCGCTGCGCTTGCTCGGACCAGTCATGCACATGCACTGTGCTTTCTCTCTCACTCACTCATCGCTCTTATTTTCTCAATTTCAAATTGTAATTTTAAAAATTATTACAATTGTTTTTAATTATTACATAATTGTGTGTTGTGTTTATTGTATCACTTTCCTAAGGCGCTAATCTGTTTCATTGATTCAAAATTTTCAAGCTAATTATTGGTTTGCATGACTTTGATTGGATTATCTATACGTAGTTGGATGCTTTTGGCGAATGACTTACGCATCAACGTGTGTTTGTTTATCTCTACTGCCCACCACTGTCTCACATGTCTGCACGCGCGCGTGCTTGTGCGCTTCATTTGCAATGGTAATCATTCTTTCACACATTTCGACTTTGAGGCACAAACCACGGTGCCACGAAACCTGGTGGTTAGTGACGTGCTGATTACGCCCAACTCACCATGCTACTGCAAGTGGGCAGTGTCTTGTCATTTGCACCGCGCCACGGTCAATAACGGCCGGTCAGCTGTCGATACCGTTAAGTGATCCAATGCGTCTCATCTATCTCTGGTGTCATGTTTCTATTTGTTTTATTTTCTTACCAACTATAAACTTTTGCTTACTGTCTTCTGTAACTCGACATCTGTGGACTAGACATGTGTTACCTCGAAGCTTCTTCATCAATCACTGCGATTGCTGGTGTAGTGCTATGTTTGACACTTGTTGCTGTGCTTGTTGATTACCAAATTAGTTTGGTTGTCTTCATAGCTACCGGGACTTGTTGAGCAAATTCTTTTTTGAACAAAGAAGCACACTGTTGCGAATATATCTCATGCTGACGCATTTTAGAACTGACCCAATCGTCGCGTTTTTTTGCATACGAAGGTAGGTAGATCAGTACTATTACATTTGTGAGTTGAGCTATTGAAAAAGGTCCTGGCTGTTTAAGGTCATCACTTTTATTATCTTTAATTAAAATTGATCGTTCTTTGATTTGACGGGTACTTTGTAAAAGTGGTCAAATATCTAGACCTCCGCTGCCGTCGTAGTTTTAATGTTTTATTTTATTTCACTGACTGAAGTAAAATTGCTAGGAAATACTAGCTAGAGCGGACCGAAACTCATTTAAAATGTCATCCAATGCCGTATTGCACTTTTACTTTTATTTTCTAAAGTTTATGTAGAATCTAAACAGCTACTTTGAGTTGAATGATAGTATTGTATAATGAAAGTATATAATACAATTTTAACTATTTTTTATATTCTTTATAGGATTTATAACTATCACTATAATTTTTCTTTATTTGAATTATTTTTAGTAGTGCATTGAGGGATAATGTGGATATTGTGGTTCAGCCAATGATCGTCACTACACACTAGAAAAATAGCCATAAATCTGCTTCACTGTTGGATCAACAGGCCTTTGTTGTTAGTCCAGCATTTTCGACATAGATTTAGGACTTGCGGTTTGTACTTATATTACAATTTTGGAATACTCGCACTTTAAACAAAACTATGACTATGGAAGAGGTGTGTTGGGGAGCTAGGCAGTCGCACATTGTGCTCTAATCCTGCTATTTGTCTCGGCTTTCCTCATCTAGGTACCGAGGGATTAGTGGTGCTGGCGTGACGTACCGAGTCTAACAACATTACTCGTCCAAGTTTTCAATGTTAACTGCACTAACAGTGCGTGCACGACCGTTTCCAATCAGGACTCACCTTGTGATTCAAATATTCTTTTACTATCCAACTCTTCTGATTGGATCACTTTCCCGTTTCGGTGATTTATAGCCTCGAACCAATATTTTTAATGGCTACTTTTTTAAAACTTTGATTCCAAGAGTTTATTTCCAACATAAGAAGTGACAATCTAACGGTTTTATCAAAGAATGACTATGAGAGGAGAACTATTGCACTGGCACACCGCGTGTTTTGCCCTCATTGATCTTTGCCCATTACTTGTTTCTAAATGTGAGTTGGGTATTGAGTGAGTGGGGTCAAAAAGAGCAGGATACATTTCAATGGGTCATCATCAACTAGTTTGGACCCCGGTACTTACCGCATTAAACTCATTCTCTTGTTCTCTTATTCAAAAGTGCATTCTGAAGTTGAACATTTTGAATCTAAAAGTTATATGAGTTCTTTATGGTAACCTTGAAGTGAAGTCATTGCGTGTTGTTCTTTGTTGTGCTAATTAATTGCCACCGTTACTCATTCAGCTCTAATTTTGAGTCACTCCGGTACCCTAGTGGGGTGTTGTAAGCAAATGTAACGGAAAGACTGTCCGCTTCCGCTCGGCACAAAGGCCAATTAGGTGGGCTATTGTGTAGTGGGACAGGCAAGTGGGGCCACACTGGCGCACCCGAGCATCATTGACTTGGTCCTGTCAAGCTAACCGATTCACTGAGCTCTCCACGTCGCGTGCGCACTCAACCCCAGTCCTCTCACTCGCACTTAGCTTTGACAAAATGTAATTTTCTATTCAATTGACTTGCCAACGCGCGTGCCAGCTTTGCTCAATGGGGGTTTCATTTTGGAACACCCGCTTCGGGCAGGACGCATTTTACCGCTTTATTGATTTCTCTTGCACATCAATATATAATAATATAATAATATTTAGATTATTTTCGAATCGAACCAAATCTATCAATTTTAAAGTTTTTTGTTTTTATTATAAGAATTCAGTTTCTTTTGTAGATTTTTAAAAATATTACTACAGTCTTGTTAGTCTACTATTATAAATAAACTGATTAAAGCAGATTGCGCCATCTAACGTACAAATGCGCAACGATAATCTTGTTTTACCAAAATGCTAAATAGCAGCTAGATGTTTCAGATTGCGTAATCTGTTTGTTATAGTTACATCTCAAGGGATGCTAAAATATTGCGTAGAATATTTGAAAAGTACTAAACATTAGAACAATCAATTAAAAAATAATTATCTACGAAGTGGGACCAGGTTAGATTTGACTGAGTATATATGTTAAATGTAATTCATCGAAGTGGTGCTAATGAATTAGGTGGAGGGTGGATCGTTTCAAATCACAGTTGAATCGAGCGGGCACGTTGGCAGTGAAGCGCGTCCGCGGTGGCAGTTGCCAATGCCACGTGCTTTACCCTAGTCAACTGCTCAACTCTCCCTTTACCCTCACTATAGTGCAAATGGTGCCACTCAACAAATGGCAACTCTGGCCATCACCAAATGATTGTTTTATGTTGATCTAACTCAAACTGACTTTTTAATTATTTCTTTCGGAGGTTTTGACTGTATTGATTGGGGAAGGCAGATGTGTGACATTTGGTGGAGCGATGACAGCGCCGATGATTTATGATCATTTACTGCCAACTGATCAACGTTAATGTTTTGTAAACACTGTGCTTGCTTTATGTTTATTTTTTAAAACGAATAAAACCCTTGATTTTATAGTTATTTTAATATTCGAGTTTACAATCGAGTTATTTTTAAAAATATTTTGTTAAAACGAGTTAAATATTTTTTTGAAATCTAAAAAATTTGAATTAAATTGAATTTCAATTTGATTAGTAAAACAGAAAGTTCAAATCAGATTAGAATTGAGCAAAACAAAGTTCGAATGGGGTATACAAGTTTACCGGTAGCCAGTGGCAATTTATTAAAGCTCTATAGTTTTCTTATGTTCTCCTAGGTGGCGTTAGTTTAACTTGATCACTTTCATTTATATCGAAATTTAATTCTTTCAAAACGATTTTTGCTTTATTATTTACCTTACAATTTTTTACTTATAGCTGCTGGATTATAAAAGGTTAATTGGGCTAATTGTTTATGAAAATAGTCAATTGACCAGTGAAATTATTTGATCAGAAATTTTGGATTGTTTGAGCTATGCCCTACATTGGTACAATTGTCCCCTATTATTCAGGTCGATAGCAATTTCGTATAAGTTGTAGTTGAGTATTTATGTTAGCTGAAGTGTTAATCGAATTTGGTCTCTACTTACATCAACCCGTCAGTGCAGCATATCCTTTTAATTCTCTCTCTCTCTCTCTCTCTCTCTCTCTCTCTCTCTCTCACTTTCTTCTTCACGTACTCACCAATCCGATTCGATCTGTTCCATTTTCAACCCTCTATTTTGCTTACTCCACCCCTAACGCTTTTGATTTCCTTCACTTATTGGCATTAATAAATCGTGTTCTGGTTTTTTTCTCTTTGTTGTCTTATATATCCTTCGAGAAAATGAGAATAATCTCCTCCAGTACAGAGTAATTGGATACGATGTTTGTTTCAATAATTGTATTGGAACACGTTCATTATTGTTGCAGATTTCTATTTTTAGTGTACTGAGAAAATTAGTTATTTTCAAATCTAACTGGCGCAAACGATTTATTGTTTGATTTACTCTGATTCTACATCAACATGAGTCTCCAATAGTTACATTTGTGTTGCATTTGCAATTACTTGACTGGTTAGTACGTTTATATACCAGTTACATAAAAACAATGTATACAAATATTTAATATCAAATTGATAAGGTGGTTTTACATCTCTTGTTTCACGAATTCTAGAAACTTTACTGTATTTATTGTTTTAAAACAAGAGAAAATTGTATAGGTGAACTTCAGAAGATCAAAATTTATTATTGTTTTAGTGTGGGTCATCCTCTGCTCGACCTTAGGAGCGCTAGCAGTGATTAGTGAATGTAATCTAATAGCGAAATCAATTGGTTATCACTACCACTGCTAAGCTCAGCACACCGCTCCTCCTCTTTGACCTCATCTCTTGCTACTGCGTGTTTCTGTCAACGCTATTGTCTTGATGGCGTCGATTGTGCCATACTGACCGACTGCTGCCATAATCAGGTGTCAGCTGCATTGCTTAAGTGGAAAGCTAGTTTTCCATCTCACTCAATGTGCATTCGGACGGTCTTTCTTGGTTTGGATTTTCCATGATGATAATAATAATGACATGCGGAGATGAAACTCTGAAAGAGTGGGACTAGTAGCGTTAAGCATTGGCACTTGTTTTTTTTGGTACTTTTCTCCTTAGACAGCTAAATATAGCACTCTCGGGTTTCGATTCATTAATAATCGAGGAGCCGGTGTGGATTGAGGCGGTGTCAGCCTGCGGTACCGTTGCGAATGCAGTCCGAGTGCATTGTGTTCCAAACAACTTTGACTGCTGCCGAATTCGAAATCAGTTGCTAGGCAAGGATGATTAATCGGAGCAAGGTTTGATCTGATTCACAATTAGGTGAAAATTAATGTTCGGAAGTTGTTGTGGAGCTTCTGTGCGCACACTTGTGTTGTGTGTCGTGCATGACCGTCGTGTGTTTGTCTTCACCTCCATCTTGGCCGCGTGCGTTGTTTGCTGCAATGCCCATTGTGTCGGCAACAATCACTCACGCCGAGATCAGCCTTTCTCACTCACCTCACCAGACAGTGGTCGTTGGATTGTAGACTGTGTCATAAGGCGTAGAATTTATTTTAACTCAAGGCTAATCGATGGGGTCACTAGTGGCACTTTCTATTCTCTTTATCACAGTTCCTCACATCACAATTATTAACGCATCAAACATCTTTATTACTTCTTAAAACTATAATTGCTTTTTTATAACTTATACTATAAGATTTTATTCTTTATACTATATTGTGTTATAAATTGCAAATATCTAGTTACTAAGTGATCAAATTACTATTTGTTCACGATGAGATATGTGCGTGATCTAAAGCTAATGTAGTTAAAGTTCCGTTGTTCGTCTCTATCTACAGTAGTCGAGGTGACTACTTGATGCGCCGACTAATTGTTTCTAATGGACGCGCTACTTGTCCGCGGTCCTGCACACTCAAAAAGGAAAGTCTACAAACATGCTAAAGTAATACTCTGGTTTGGGTTTGTTTTTAAACTTAAATTAAAAATTTTAACTAGAAGATGCTTTGTTTTAAATATTTGTTGAATGTGCGCAACATGTGTATTTTGAAATCCCTTTTTTGGTGCATAAAAAATACAATTTAAATTAAAACTAATAGCAAATAAAGTTTAAACGAAAAATTTAAGTGATAGTTTTGATTAGGAATGCCAACTGGAGAATGTGTGAGATAGCATCACTCAAACATTGTCTATGCGAACTGCAGTGACATGTTGCCATATGACAGCGCTATCGCACTTTTGGCTATAGCGCCGCTAATAACTGTCAAGGCGGAGAGCCATAACATGTCTGAACATTGACATCCGAAGCAGCAGTGGCATTGCCAGAAAAACAGTTTCATCTTCATTTCTTCTTTCTTCAACGATCTCGAGCTGTTGACTTGAACGAAGCCAGTTTTTCTCCGCTAAACTTGACATCTCCGCCTTTGCGGCAGCCATCACTATCATCAATCGATGGCCAACTTTCTAGGTCATATAAAGGCACAAGGCCGTTGCTTGTAGAGTCTCACTCACAGGCACTTTACACAGAAACGGGTGAAAATATATAATTTATCGATAGGTCGTTTCCGAAGCAAATCCACTACAAATCAAATCGTTAAGCAGCTGATGATCTTCAGTTATCGAGGCTATCGGGAAAATCACAAGCTACTATCGTTTTGTCTAGGATTATCCTATTGTCATTGTTGCGCTATGTTCACTTGACAATTTGATATATATTTTTACTTCTTACAATCATTTCTTTTAATACCAAATGTAACATGACATTTGACAGACTAGTGTCTGGACTACTTATTAGTTTAAATTTAATAAAATCGCACTAAACAAACAAAACAAGAAAATGAAAGTTTTGTGGGTATTTGAGAAATAAGAGACTACCTACAAGAAACATACCGATCAGTCAGTGATTTTTATTTAAAATTACAAAAAGGGATAGTAAATGTTTCATTAAACTACCTATCTAGGCAAGAGAGAAAAAATATAATTATTTAATTATCTAATTAGAGGAAAAGTGTCAATTTTTTATAGAAATAAATGTTCAAATTCATTTTCTAAATAAAATTTAGACAACGAAACTGCCCATTGATAATTAAAGTTTAGATGTGACATTTTGTATTGTCAAATGTTAAATTGAAGCAACTCTTGTGTGTATATATAATCGTTAGCTGCTTCAAATGGTTAAAATTGTCTGAGAAAGCTTTTAAATTGGCATTTGCACCTCGTTTGAGGATGAACTTTGTCCCCCTCTAAGAATGATGATGAATTGAAGCACGTTTTCGCAGTTTGAACACATATTGATAGTTGTTTTATTTATAACCCATCTTGCTGGCACCGGCGACATCGATCACGGCGTGCACCTATTGTGCCATCGGGCTGGTCTGCTCGAGTTATCACTGCTGTACGGTTATCGTCACTGCTTGTTAATTTGCTGTTGCTATAATTAAATTTGACTTCAAGCTCAATATTCAAAGATAGCTTAGGTTATATCGTTGTTTCGTCTCGATCCAACTTGCGCCCGCTTTCTGATAGAGTAATCGAAAGTAATGACATGCCAGATTCATCATTGCTTCTGTTGTAGAGTTCCATTTGATGGTGGCTTTAATCAGAACACCTAGCAAGCAGTGATTAATTATGGTGTATTCGTGTTCGCTGATGATGAATGATGCCGCTAGAGGGTTATGGAACAGATGCTAATGACGTGCATCAGCCCTGCACAAGCATCGATCCACCTGACTCGACCCCTTTGTTCATTCCAAGTGCTCTCTTCTTGTCGAGCGATGCCATTTTTGCCGTATCTACCACAAATCGATCAGTGCTTCAGTCACCACCACCACCCTATTTATAGAAAGGGAAAAGAATTTTTTGCCACTAGGGATGACCACAATTTGGCGCCCAATTGCAAGTTGTGCATTGCCACACTACGATTTTCTCTCTCTCTCTCTCTCTCTCTCTCTCTCTCTCTCTCTTTAGCCGGCTACCACGGATGTGTAGCTATTTTGGTGTTTGTTTTCGAGCACAAGCTACCTCAGTAGTTACGAGTAATCGGAAATAAGAGTAAGCATAAAAATCTAATAATCAAGATACTCTTCTAACCAAAGGTGTCTAGAATTAATGCATGAATCTTACTGCTTCTGATTGATGTTGCCATCAGTTTTGTTCAGTATGACGATAATATAGTTTAAGCTCAATATTATTACAGTGATATGTTACATCCTATAAGCAACAAGTGATTTTCAACGATTTTTTATGAATTTTAAACATATATATAACATTTTTTAGACTAATCGATTTTGAGGCCCTTAGGCAATTTGAGCACTTGGAGCTACCAAAATCATTAAAGTTGGCCAATTTACTAGTCATAGTCGTAGTTTAGCAATTGCGGTGTCGCTGACAGCAACGATTTGTTTTCTTGCTTAGCGATGAAAACTTTCTAAATAAATCAACACTCTTGGGCATCATCTTGTATGAGTGAGAGTGAGGCAGTGTCACTGTTAATCGTTGGTAATCGGTGATGAAGATGGATGGCGGCGTGAGGTGCGCACGGACTTTCGCCAGGTGTGATTGTTCTGCTCCACACTCATCTCAAAGGGTAACCCAAGTGCTTTCAGCAGTCCGTCGCCACTAATCATGGATGAGCGACATGCGAGAATGCGACTGGCAAGATGACACCCGACTGCAGTTTGCTCACTACTCTTCATAGCCCAATTATGCACCACACTAGCTCGATATGCCTCGTTGGGTATCTCGCGCAAGCTCACTTCGATTCAACTCTATAGAGTATACTCACGCCGTTTCCACTTTCTTCTGTTTGCATGACCCATTTATGAATGTGTTGAACTAGAGTGATTCTTGAAGGTGCGTGCGAATTGTGCTGATCACACCTCTTGTTTGGACAAAGCGATATCATTGACTCGTTTTGAAGTGTTAAATTGGTCACTATCCGTTTCGATTTTGGTCTTGGAATAGTTCTTGAGTGACACACTCAAATACATTATACACTTGGAAAAATAGTATCTCTTGGTAATAGATAGAAATAGAATCTATTCAAGAGGTGATTTAGAAAATTTGCATTTTCACTTGGTTGCTTCCAGCGTTAGCTAAAGTTAGATGTTTGGTCATGTTGACTTATCATCCATCAATTGGCGCTGATGACAATCGATCGATTGCATAATTCGATTAGCGGGATGCAAACATAACAGTGCTTGTAATGGCGTTGCTCTAACTGCTTGATTGTGCCCACTGACTCTCAACCAATTTGCATACTTTGCACCAACTTGACTGTCCATGGCACTTTGAATCGATTCGATGTTATTGCAATCATTTGACATCCAATGTGTAGTTAATATTGGTGCGAATTTATTTTCAATCAACATTTTTTTCAACTCACCAACCTACCAAGGGGTTGAGTTCAATCACTTAAGCATTTTGTATACCTATTTTTAGGAAGACTACGTTTTGCCAGTAGTCATTTAGTCTAATTGATTTTGACTTTGGAAGCGAAATCTGCATATGAAAAGGCTATTGTAGAAAGCGATTCGCTCTTGTGGTTGATCTAGTGAGACAATAGATTCGATTAGTGAGGATCTGGTGCGTACGTTGGCCAAGCGATTGGATTAATGCTAATAATGGCCCACATTAGGTCTATTACTGTAGTGCACGCTCCTAGTGCGTTGACTTTTTGGACCGCTTCATCGCTACCGCGATCGAACGCTTCATTGAACTCTACACTGTTTCTAATACAAGTAATTTGATTATGTAAATTGAACGATCGCATTACCTGCCGATACCGCGACGGCGAACTAAACAGTGCAGAACGCGACCGCCTTACTGTCCAACCAGCTACTATGCACCTGTAACTCACAGTCCCACTCTAACCGCGAGAGTTTTTTGTTTGTTTACTTACGCTGGTCGCTCTCTCTCTCTCACACACATACACACACTCTCTCCTTTTCGTTCTTTCACTCACTCTTGTGTCTCATAGGCTCTAGATTGTACGGTGTCTGTTTTCATTGCCACCACTGGCCAATCAGTACTATTTTTAGCGTAGACACACATCGATGCTTCATTAAAGCATCTACTCACATATTTCCACTCTTTTCCATGTGTTTGCAATTTTCACTTTGAGTGTCATAATGAAGTCGCTATGCCGGAAAAAGAATAAAACATTCGCTAACTTAATTTGCGGGTCTGCATGATTCTCTCAAATCTCTCCAAATGTAATGCACGACATTTTGCATGTGCTTTATTACAGCATACAATGATTTACACTCGTGGCATGTCAACGAATATTTTTAAAATATATCTTAGTAAAAGGATTTTTTTTGCATTCATGTAATCTATTGAATTATCGTAAAAGCTGTGATGTCTAGACTTATGATAAGTTGCTTTACCACCGCCGTTAGTCTTAAATCCAATTCTGGAAAATCACACTTCCATATATCACTGTTTAGCTAACTCACCCACCTAATCCATAAGGCTTTTATTCGGCTTATTTTTTGTATTTAAGCCATCTTCTATCTGTTTGTCTTAATCTTACACAGATTTTTACGATCCATTGTCGTGGAGATAACCTAAGATGGAAGATATGAGGACTTTAGAAGGGCTCGCCAAGAAATCATGTTTATCATCGTGGTTTCATTTTCAGTTTGATCCATAGATTTTAAAATTACTCGTTGACTGATTGATGCTCAATTAGTGTCAAATGAGATTAGCCATTTGTCGAGTACACAAACTACTTTCTCTAATAATACTAATCGACCAGGCGATCAATTAGATTAATTGCCGACCGATACTAATGTTTTCGCTTGTTTGACTTGTATTCAGTAAGTATGTAGCAGTATTTGTAACTGGCCTTTTGCAAATGTTCTACAAAATGAACCTGACAACAATTGGAAGCTATAACGTGTTTAGTTGATAACGAGCTGCGTCTTTGACTCAGTGGAAGGTGGGCACCATGGCTAGTAGAACCATGTGACCGCATTGGATTGGTATGGCATGCCAAGTTGTGGCAGCTTGCGGGCCATTGCCCAAGCCTGGTCGCTACTGGTTGCAATCAGGTGACATGGCGGAAATGTGACCGAGTGCGTATGCCAATCACTGCGCTAGTTGGCAGTTCAACTGTCCAGTGGCATCTCAGTTATCTTAGTGGCAACGCCTTATTGAAGTTTTGCTCTCCATTGGATTACTAGTCCAATTAGATGTCGCATGTTGTTTTGTTTGCTGCACTGCTTCTAGTCACCTATACTCGATCCAAATGGGAGGACAAAATATCGTTGATTTAGGCCGCATTAACCGTTGTACAAGAGGCTTGTTATGTTTGTGGTTAGATTTGAGTAGTGGTTTGTTATCGTTAGTTAATGGCAATTGAAACACTACGCCCTTTACCGGAGCCGCAACCCAAAACCATTCTAGGCTCGAATGTGCCATTTCCTGGTCTGGTTATGCCTTGTTTGAACAGTCTACCTGCATATGGCGCGTGTGCAGCCGCACAAAACACCATTGTGGTACAGCACACGCACATATCCGTTTGTCGAGCTGGTGCCAACACCGATGCGTCGCTCAATCTGTCCACTTGACCTGATTTATGACATTTGACATGTCGCCAGATTGGAACTGGTTGCCAGCCAGTTTGTTTCCCGGTCAAAGTACTTCCCGGGCATCAAAAGCAGAATTGGCTCTATCTTATCCCTAGCCTGCTTGGTTGCCAGTGCCACTCCTCGCATCAGCTCTGTCAACAGATCTACCACACCAACTGTCACTTAGTCATTGCACATAGTCTAAAGGCGGCAGAACTTTCCCTCTCGCAGATGATATCGACGTGAGTAATCGACGATCGATTGCACCAGAGTTAACTCAACCAGTGCCGCCACTTTTAACGCGGAACCTAACGCTTTATAACTTGTTGCTATTTCTTTTAGCACGAACTGTATGGTCGACAGCTATCGATTCGACGTGCTACACTGTATGTTTGTGTGTGTGTCACGTGTTACTTGATTCTGTGACTCACAGGAGCTATCCAATTGTCAGCACGTTACACCAGCCGCGCACAAAACTCACTTACAACCCTTTAGCAGTGCCATTTGCTTCTATTCACACCTGTTCACGCAGCATGTGGCTCTGGGCCCGCCTGCCATTTCCACTGTCAGCAAGCGCTTAACAAGTTTATGGCATGCTTCATGTGGTGTGCTTAGTGGCCAATTCTTCCTTTTCAGCTATATCAGCGTGAGATTCCCTATCGATGACACTACTCTCGGCTAAAAGCATTCTCTTTTCTCTCTTTCACTTTCATTATTTTGGAATGGATTAGGACCTAGGAGAGGTCAAAATCCTCTATATACCTTGATTTTTTGCTTATTTAATAGGCTTTTTGTTTTTTACCTATTATTTCCCTCCTAACTTATATCCCTACTTCATGACTGTTTAAAACTACCCTCGGGTAGCACTCGAATTGCACTAAAATTGGTTAGCACTCGATGAAGAGTTGTTGATTTCTCGTACTCTCTCTCTCTCTCTCTCTCTCTCTCTCTCTCTTGTTGATCAGCATAAAGCGGGGTTTGGTGGGCAATAGGCGCCAAGATCACCTGTCCCACTGACCAGCAACCATAAGTAGAGCGTAAACAGCATCAGCATCATCATGATCTCGCTTTCGCGATGCACCGATGTCCAGTGCATCGAAGTGGGATCATCATCGCCATAGCTGCCCTCGCTACTAGCACTTTGACTGACTCAAATGACACTAATCAAACGTGTCGATGCCAGTCGATGGTGCAGCTCAAACGTGGATGCTGTTCACTCACTTTTCGCTCCTTTCAATTAGCATTCATCTCTCCCTCGTTGCGGTGTCCAAAAGGATTTCTCTCTCTCTCCCTTGCTCTGGCGCGCAAAGTGCCACTGTTGCCAATACTCTCCCTCGGTCGGCACCACTCAAAGTTCATTGCTCTAATTTGCAGCTGCTAGCCCAATGAGTGAGAGAGCGAATGAAGCGAGTTGGCAAGTGGCGCTAGCCGGCACATGCCACCGGTGGACAGTGGGATGCCAGTGGTGCAACATAGCAACATAGTGATGAGCAGTGCCGGCCCGCCACTCACTACCATTGACTACCACTGACCACTGGCTACTGTGCTGGCACGGGCCACCGCGTGCCACCACCGACCCTGCCGTGCCAGGCACACACGCTTCGCACCGCGTTGTCGCATTTCACTCTTACCTCTCGTGCCCATCGGACACACCTGACTAGCCGACCATCACTAAGCTCACCTACCGCGTCTTGCCCACCCACTCTTCGGTGCTTTCCCTAGGTCTATATCTATTTATCTATCTATCTATCTGTCTAACATTGAAACGCAGTCATTCGTGCAAACATCACCTCAACATAAATCCCATTCACTGCCACTTCACTTTAAACTAGAGCAAAATTACTGTGCTTTACAACTTGAAAAGAATTTTTATGTCAACCAATTATCTCTGTTTTCTCTCCGCAATGGTATCTCATGTCATCAGTGTTTAGTGCTCACGTTGGTGTGACCATAAAGTGGCGTGAACAACAACAAAAATGTGCTGGTGTCAAGAATGTGTGATACTTGGACACTGGTGTCAAGTCGACAAGACCTAGTGATATACTTTTACTTTTGATATTTCTATTCAGTACATCACTTATATAAAATGTTTTTTTCTTAACTGCCTTTAAAGTGTGATTCTGCTTTTCGAATAGGTGTACTGTTCTGTTTATGTTAGGATACTTTATCTGCGCTACTAAATGAAAAAGACATCGACACCAAAAGAGTGTCGCCGAATGTCCCATTAAATTTCAGTTTTTGAATAAACGAGTTTAGAGAATATATTTTTTATTATTATGCAACTTCAATACACAAATCTGAACCTGCAAAGCGAACTGCAACTTGTTTTGCATTAAAACTTTTTAAAATTTTAACTGAAGTGGTTTAAAAAATATTGATGATTTTATAGAATCACTAGATTAAACACATTTAAGCTAACATGCAAACAAATGTTATCATCGCTAACATCTTGATTATGCTTCTCCTTACAGTAGCGTTGTTGGATGACCAGCAGAAAAGTTGAAAGGATGTAAGCAATAGTGAGTGACTTCGGAGAAGTATTGCAGAGCACCACTTGGAATTGTGTGCAACCTGGTTTCCCGTGGGCAAAGTGTCAGTTGGTACAATAGCGGCACACCACCGGCACCATTCGTCATCGTGGTTGCCATTCTCGCGAACTACAATCAGCTCGATCACTTTCATTCTTCCTCTTTTGCTTTCGCCCTCGTTCGGAACTTTCGCCACCGCAATGCGTCAGTCGTGACACTTATAAAACAGATTCGTGAAGTGTCCACACAAACCGATTCGTGTTTTGAATCACTAAAAATTGGCTCGCTTTACTGATCTGCCCGAAATAGCATCCACACTGGCCGACAGATTTGATCATACCGTTTCTACTACCACAAGTCATCATCATCGATATTTATTTGGCAATTGGCGTCATCCCCTGACCAAGCGGCTTCACCTCACTTTCACAGTTCACACTGGCCATCAAGATGCGCCGCAACGTCACCACATACGATCCCAATTTGCCATCGGGCAAGAAGTTTGTCGCGGTTCACGTTCAAAACGAGGGCCCGCTCTACTTTCTTGTCGAGGTAAAGTGCCACGCTTGCTCCCAGCCTTGTCCCTCTAGTCGCGCACCTTTCTTATCTTTCCCTCTCGCTCTCTGGTTATATTTTTCTTATTTCTGCTCATGTTTTGTCGAGCTGGCCCAGGGCTCGCTGTCTGGCAATGTGCTCAACATTCAGATCAGTGGTAGTGGAGAGTGGTGCGCCATCCTCACCACTATCTCCTCTCCTCATCTTCATGTGCAGATGAGCCAATGCAAAGGCTCGATCATGTGGACAACACCATGCACACCACTGGTGCAGCCTCACCAAACAATATCTCTGCGCGCCTCACTACTTTGCATTTCACCGTACTAATTGTCAAATCCAAATGCGTTTTCAATTTCTTTCTGCGCTCAGCTTTGCTTTTTTCGAGTTTGCTTCTTTAAAATTAATTATGCCTCTCTTTCCCTTTCAATCTTGTTTGGCTTTGTTTTTAGGTCAAATCGAAAGTCTGCGAGCTGTTTGCACAGATTAGCAAATTTTTGAACGTGCTTGAACCCGAACTCTTTGGACTGGCAATTCAATCTTCAGGTGAGTAACAAAAATGATAGCATTTTGTTGCATCGGTTATTTTAACTTTACTATCTCGGGTGCATGTGTTTTGATAGTAGAAACTTTCATTGAGTCCACAAATGATATTGAGATGATTTAGATAAGAAGTGGTAATTAAATTGTGTCATTAACTTTAGTAGTATATGCTATTTCACTGAAATGTTTCTAGAATATATTAAACGTAAAAGACTGATATAAGTTGAACAAGAATGTAACTTTTACCAAAAGTTGGATTAGCATGCTTTTTAGATAAAAAATTTTGAAATAAATTAGTAATCTAAGTAAGTATCCTTCTTCTTTCCAAAGTATCCAATCAATCTTATTGTTTCAAATGATACACAAAGTCCAGAAAAAAACCGTGATGCGAATTACATAGATTTAACTTGACTGGATCTAACTTGATGACTTTCCACAGGCACGCATATATTTCTAGACCCACTGGAGAAGCTTTGCAAATATGCACCTAAGCAATGGAGAACGCAGAACAATGTAAGTTCCTTTTCACCCCCATTTATACATTGTGTCTGATATAATGTCATTTTAAATAAATGGTTTTTCTAATTTTAGTAATTTTACTACTTATTTTATTGTAAAAAATATAAACCGGCTAATTGAATACAGCGATAGGCAGTATAATAATTCAATTTTTCCGAAGGCATTGTCTCCCTTTAATCGATTGGCCACCAATCACTTCCTATGTTTCTTATGGGACTTGTGGCCATTTTACGAACTTTTTGAACAGCTAAATCAATCCAAACACAGAAAAACAACTCTCGATTGAGCATAACTTGCAAAGAAAATCATTTGGCTATAAATAAGAATTGTTGAGGTCAAAAACTAGGGAGATGGTAGAAATAAATTGATTAGCAAGTAGTTGAGGCCTAAGTCGGTGATTAATCAGACTGGTTCTCTCTTCACCAGGGCATGGACAACGATGGTCAGCCATTGTTCCACGTCTACTTTCGGGTTCAGTTCTACGTCGAGTCCTATCTCTTTATCAGGTTTGTAGTTGCTGCAATGCAATGCCGTGACCAATCTAACTGTGTTTGTGTTGTCACGTTTGCAGTGACAAGGTGGCCAAATTATTTTATTATCATCAGATGAGGTAAGCCTAGTGGCTAGCTTCTACGGTAGTTAATCTTGTTACTAATGTTGCTCTATGTTTGTTCAGAGAGAATGTGCTATGCTACGAGCAAGCGATGTGCGAAGAACGTGCCTTTCTGCTCGCCTCTTACGCCTTACAAGCCGATTATGGAAACTTCAATGCCAAACTGCACAAAGACAAGTATTTCGAACCTCGTCAATACTTTCCCGCATGGGTAAGTGCTAGGCACGATCAATAATGTAGCCAGAACTGACCACTTGTTTTATTTCTTTCACAGGTCATTGACGAGTTGGGTGTTGACTACATTACACGCCACCTCCCCGCTTTACACTGTGATCACAAGGGCATGTCTAAATCAGAGGCCCAATCGATGTATATCAAGGAAGCATCAGACCCTTCTTCCCAACACAATTTTCACCAGTACCAATTAGTATGCAAGAAAGGTAACAGTGCCTCAGATGTGTGGCTCGCCATCACCATCTCCGGTATTGCTATTTACACTACCGAAAATAGTGCAACTTATCAACGACGTCTTAAATCACGGATCTCTTTCTTTCCTTGGTCTGACATCGGCAAGTTGTCTTTTGAGAAGAAAAAGTTTGAAATCCGCTCCACTGGACCCCAGGGACGAAAGTTTGTTTACTATGCGGTATCCGAAGAGGTGACTCGACATCTTTTATGGTTCTCTCGGGCTAGCCATCAGTTCCACTTAATGGTTCAAACTAAGATGAAAGAAATGATAAAGCGTGAGGCAGAGATAAATCGACGCAAATACCGTGAAACTTGCATCAGTACCAGCAGCAGTCGCACGAGCAGTGGAAACAGTTCTGGCTCGGGCAGTATCAACCCAAGTAATACCTCCAAAAGTGCATCACCGTTTGAGTTTAGTTCAACTAGCAGTTCTACCAGTGTTGGGCCCAAGAAGGGCACGTCCGATCTCGATATCAGCAACTCGTCAGTGTGCGGTGAAGACGTGCACTCGAATCATCCCGACCAACGAATTTCGGTGATCAGCAACGCCTCATCCAATACCACTTCGGGCATTGTATCAGACAAATTGCATGGCCTAGAAGATAGTGATCGCGATGATATAGACTCTGATTTGCTGATGAACCTCAACCATCATCATCACCACCAGATGGTGAGCCGTGCCATCACTCTCTCTGGTTGTTCACCACAGCCAGTAGTATCAATGGAGTCGTTGGCAATGAGCGAGCCCACCGAGCACCATCATCATCGCTCGGGGGAATCTGGCAAGATGAACTTAGCTAACCACAAGAAGCACTCGATCTCGATTGGTAACATCATGATAACTGCCAACACATCCAACTCTTCGCAGCTGACTCACGGCAGTGATCGTCCATCTACAGTACCTTCAAATGATGTGCCAGAAAGCAGCACCACTCATACTACAGTTACCACCAAAGATAGTCACTATGCTCCAGTAAACGAGGTGATGGTCAATGGCGACAACAGTTCCAAAGTGTTATGCCTCAATATCAATGATTCAAGCAGGCAAGACTTGACCTGTTGTAGTCTTAGCCCGTATAGTGGGAAAACAGATGAAGATGATTGCACCAGCGAAGATGATTTCTCTGCATACGATGACACTGATTCTATTTTTGACACTAATAATCGTTATACTTCTAGCAAAAGCAATGTGACAGTTCTTTCCACCATTCTCAAACCTGAAGCAGAACGTTTATTAAAGCAAGGCATCGTAGCAGATGATGCTGAGTTACTGATTGATGACGGCATCGACTCGTTTGAGCTTGCTGAGTTAAAAGAGTTTGAACAAGCAGAAAAAGAAAAGATCATTCTGAATTCACTCATCAATAATATTCCACCGCCTACAATGTCCACTTCTACCAGTGACAGTGATTCGTCTGACTTGGAAGAAGACGATGATCTAAACAACAACCGACGCAAGAATGTAACTCGTCGCAATAAGCATTGCTACTCACCACTTAGCCAGGAGAAACTCATGCACCATAAACAACAAAAGAGCATGCGTCATAGCTCTAGCCCCAAGAGTGGTAACTTTGGGGGTAATCGACTTCGAAATCAGAGGAGTTCAAGCAACAGTAGTACAGGATCGTATAACTCAACAAGCAGTAAAGATCGCACTGACATGAGTGTTCAATCAGCTAACGCGTTATTCTTCAGTAAGTTGAACGGCAAAAGTCACATTTATGAGAATTTGCCCGCAGTATGTAAGGAAGAATGCGGGTCATCTCGTGCCAGTGAGACTGTGGCGGCTCTTGTCACTCCACTTGGTGATGGTCTCCCATCGGCATTGCCTTTGCATCAAGCACCCTCTCTGAACACGTTTGCCACCCCTTCCAAGTGCACTCCTTACCAACACCGAACAGGAATGCGAATTGGTGTTTCCTCACTGACTAGACCATACAATGGGCACAAGGCCAGTCTGCTTAACGGTGGCTGCATTCACCAGGCCACGACACGCCTCTTTGCCACTCCCAACAACACTAATGTACTCAATGGCAGTACCCTCTCTGCAGGATCAGAGCCCAACCTTTATATCACAAACACAAATTGTTGGCCATCCAGCGCCGTTAACTCTACTCGTCACACTTCTTCCAACAAAAGTGACTCAATTTTCGATTGTCGAGCGGCACCTCTTGAAGATAAGCATCACTGTAGCAGCACACCGGAAGAAGTAAGCAAGACAACGCAACCCATTACCACTACCTCTTTTCGGCAATTCATTAAAAATCAATTGGGTTCACAGTCTTCGCTTGACAAAACTATTAATTCAATCAAGATCTGTGAGTCAGTAATACCAAAGCTGATGAACATGTCTGAGGTGAAACTGCGAACTTCTTTGTCGCAAGATAACAACAATAATATTGAGAAGTTGATTGTATCTGAACCAATGACTTGCCCTCCACCGGCAGAATTTGCTGACAATACAGAATCTTCTTCACCCGTAACCTCCAGCAATACTAGTCAAAGCGTATGTGTTTTTATTGTAAATATTAATATGACTAATTTTATTTTCATTAGGATAGCAACGCATCTCAAAAGGGGAAAGAGTCACGATTGAATCAGTTGCGTCAAAGAAGCAGTGATTTGAACTTGCCACTCATTACCGCTCTCTTTAATGATAGAAGCCTCGCACTGTCACATAGGTTCAAATCTAGTGATAGTGCCTTAGACGTTGAGGCTCCGAAGAATGGCACCAAGAGTCAATCGTTGCAACAGATTCCTCGACAAGTATCACGCTCCTCGGCGAGCTCGAACGGTGTGGAGCGCACTAGCACATTTCGAGTAGACGAGGCCATTGCCAAGTCAGCAATGCGGCAGCAAGATGCCAACAACAACCATAAGCACCAAGTGGACTATCACACCTCAGCGAGTGCTATTCGTCCCACCAGTTGGCATGTGTCACCCGAGCACTATTACCAAGTTTCAGATGCGTTTACCAACAAATACTATCAGCCCATAATCACCAATGGATCTCGGGTCAAGCTTTTCAACGCGGATCGCATCTGGGCTGAGCACCAACTCACCACCTAAAACCAAACCTGCTTAACACGCAATTCTTTATTTATTCTTTTACACTTGGCTCACTAACTTTGTCCTCAACCTCATCTTCAATGAGACATTCCATGGGTCTATCATTGGTATCTCTGACTTACACCTCAACTTTCATTTTCTTGTTCATTATATTGATGATTTTTTATTTCCTTCTGGGAAATGTATTTTTCTAATTTGTAAATAATTAATTTATTATTGATTTTTTTGCTGTTAATTAACCCATTGGATTTTGAATGCAATATAGAGGATTTTTACAATCATTTCGAACTACCAATGTTCGCCACTGTACAAAGAGAATTAAGCACTAAATAAATTAAGTCCCAATTTTGTGTATAAATTAGTTTGTTGAATTTGTGAAGTAATTTGGTTTGTGAGCTGTAGTTTGTCAGTGATTTGCATCGAACATGGACGCTATCATGAGACGAGGATATGATTCATTCCAGAAGTTGGATTCTGGTGGCCAAGCCAACGTGTATCGCACCACCAAGAATGGCAAAGACTACGCTATTAAAGTGGTGCACGTGGAAAACCCCAACAGTCAGCACTTGGATGACGATTTAAAGAGAGAATTGCAGATTGTGCGCAACATTCGACACCCTAACTGCATTCATGTGGAGGAATTGTTTCGCACTAAAAATAAGATTTACATTATTATGGATTTCATGCCGAACGGCACTATTGGCACAGTGGTTCGCAAGAATGGACCACTTTGCGAGTGGAATGCAAAACTGTGGTTCTGTCCAATTGCACGTGCCATCAAGTACTTGCACGATCATCTAGTGGCACATCGGTCAGTGAGCTACATTAGGCTAACTAATTCTTTCATATCTCATTTATCTCTTAGTGACCTTAAGCTTGATAACATTCTCCTCGATGGCCATCTCAATCCCATTCTTTCCGATTTTGGCTTTAGTCGTTTTGTATCTTCAGATAACAAAGGCCATGTGCTCAAAAGCGACACTTACTGTGGCACTACCTCATACAATCCACCAGAAGTGCTCAAGCAAATTCCTTATGATCCTTTCGCAGGAGATATATGGTGCCTTGGGGTGATGCTCTTCATCATGCTCAACCAAGTGTACCCGTTTGACCGACACAACAAAGACAAGATGTATGAGAATCAAATGAAGCGTAACTACAAGCTTCAAGACTCAATCGAAGTTAAAGCTAGCAACGAAGTGAAAGATTTAATTAGGATTCTGCTTGAACCCGTGGCAGATAAAAGACCCGCCATTCGAGAGATTTGCGATCATGTCTGGTTTCCTATTATCTTTCAAGAAAGTGAGTATGCTCAGGGCATTCGAGCCTATGGAAAAACCGGAACAAGTGCGGTGCAAGTTAGTGGAAAGCAACCAGAACCAGAGTAAATTAGTGTATTATCTGCTAAACAGTTTTCAAAACTGCTATTAAAAATTACCTTATTTTTAAATTTTGTTTGTTTGTATTGTATTTTTATCCTGGCAATTGCAATTTACGGTTACTTTTTTCTTCGATGTCATTTTTATGAAGAAAACTAGAATGATGATTTACAAAATTATTAAAATCATTTTTTAAATCAATTAGACATCACAGAGAAAACTTCATCATAAAGCTACTTCAATAGTGCATATTTGGGTTGTTTTTAAAAATTCAAGAAACATGGGAAGCTAGAGTCGAACCACCAAGTGCAGTGTGTAAAATAATCGATTTGTGGTTGAATAGTGATCCGCTAGATGTCGGCTCAAGTGAGTGGAGCGTCTAACCGTGATGGAAGAACAGGGATCAGTGCAAGCTGCAGCATATTTGCTATTCGAGGTGATTTGCTAGAAATTGGCTCATATCCAATATTTTTTTCACAAGATTCTTTGAATCACTGAACGTCAATTCTTACTATAAAATAAAATGAAATGAAGCATAAAGTGAAATAATATCATATCAAAATTTAGTCTTATGATGACATAAACGGACCAAAATGCTTGTATAATTAATGCTCCTGTTGACCAATAATTTGAAAACTCAATGATGTAAAGACTTCAATCTATTGTAAAAGATCAAAACTACTTATAATATCACGAAAATGCAATTTTTGACAAATCAAATCAAATTTTAACAAACCAAAAAAATATAAACAAATCAGTCTGGTAGCAGCACCGCACGCAATGAGATTTTCAAAGAAACTTGGCTATATCAACATTGGGTAGTTATATGAAAAAATAACCGGTTAATATAGGATAAATTGCTATTATAATACATCCAATAAATTTGATAACATCTTTGTTTTTTTAATTTATTATTTTGTATAAATCAATTTTTAATAAATCTAATATCTCTCTATAAAGGAATTTGGGATGTATCTTGACTTGTGCTAAATTTCAAACAGTGAATATGGCCGCACTGTGGGTTCAACTTGGCATCATGTAGTGATTGTGATTAGCTAGAAAGAGGTGTGGCTTATCTTAAATGACATACTACGTTGACGTTAGGTAGGCGACACTATTTTCTCACTAGTTCCGATGTATAGTCTATGCCAGGCAATGGACATAATGGAGGGAGAGGTGGCTCGCCTTTGGCTGTGCTCACAGCCGAGCTCGGTGCCGATCGATCACTGCACTTAAGCTCTGCACTTTCTTTGTTTGGCTCTTCTCTATTCTCCGGCAAGTTGTTCGTACACCATGACTGTGGAACGTCGTAATCGTGTCTTCATTGGTGGCATCAGTGACCGTGTTCAGAAAGAGGACATTGAAAAAGAATTTGGTCGCTTTGGCAAGCTCACCAGCATTTGGGTGGCTCAAAATCCTCCCGGCTTTGCTTTTGTCGAGTATGACCACATTTCGGAGGCTGATATGGCTGTGTCCGAAATGAACGGCAAGTCGTTTGGAGGATCCTCCAACAAGATTCGGGTTGAGCATTCCCACGGTGGTGGGCGATCTAGATCGCGCCGTGGTGGGTTCGACCGAGACTCGGACTTTGGTGGACGCGGCCGTGATCGTTTCGGTTCTGGTGGCTTCCGTGATGGTGGCTCTGGAGGCTATCGACGTAACGATTTCCGTGGCAATGATGACGATGGTCGCCGATCTTTCAGCAATGGTGGTCGTTTTGGCGGATCCAGTGGTGGACGATTCGGTGGTGGTGGTGGTGGCGGTGGCAGTTACCGAAACGAGCGCTCTTACGCAAGGCCTCGATCTCGCTCGCCTCCAGGCCGCAGGTAGTACCATAACTTAACTGTCTGCGCTTGCATTACACATCAATCACCTTTCTTTGTTTTATTACTGATATAGGTTCTTTATAGTCACTTAATTATTTGACCGAACCTTATTATTTTAAAATCTGATCGCAATTTGTCGATATGTGCATTTGCCTGATCAGTGATCACGTGTTCGCGTTATCGAGTTGTCTGTGATCGTGGATCGATGTTGACTTGCACGCTGGTAGATCCAGCTTGATCGCAGTAACGCGTACTGAGAATCAACCCCAACCTGACATTCTTCGCTCGCCTGATTGTTGTTAATGAAATGCACTGGACTTCGCCACTCGCGCGCCAATCGACCAGTGGCAATGCAGTGTCAGGGCACTGGTGTCTCGCACTTCGCGCTTCTCGCATTTTGAAAGTCAGAGTAGAGCCACCTTGGTCACTCGTTCTAGTTCCATCTCGCAATCGTCGCTCTGATAATCGCGTTAAACCATAATTTCTCTCTTCTACTTTCTCCATACATATCTTCGATATCACTAAAATGACTACTGTGATCCACCATTCGCGCTCACTCGATCGTCTTCAATGCAGTAATCGCATGTCCGATTATCCTTCTGGCGGTGGCTATGCCAACTCAAGGTAACCTTACTTTTGCTATCTATCTCACTCATTCTGACTGGTCATTTAGTCCCTACTAAGACAATTATCACCGGCTCTCGTCTACCACCACATCACTTATCACTTATAGTTCAATTCATGTCTTCGTCATCCAGTTCGTCTTCGACGCCGTTCGTTTTCTCCGCTTTAGAAAAGCCATGTAATTGATAGTTGTCAATGTAGTGATTTACTTAAACATCGAAATTAACTCAACAATTGGACAACTAGCCACACTTTTTTACTTCAAGGAACAATAAATTTTTTAAACAGTTTAAAATTTTAAGTCTTAACTAAGTAGCTGCTTGGAGTCTGCTTAACGGCGGATGAGCGAGAGGAATTCTTCGCGGGTTTTGGGATTGTCGCGAAACTCGCCCAACATAGTGCTAGTAATGGTTTTGCTGTTGATCTTTTGCACGCCTCGCATGATCATGCACATATGCCTATTGAATTGAATATTAGGAGCATTGTTATTTGGTCAATAGTAACATCTTACGCTGCCTCGATGACCACACCGACTCCATTTGGATTGATCGCTTCTGTGATGGCCTGTGCGATTTGCTTGGTCATTCGCTCTTGCACTGTAATTAGACAACTTAGTCAATAAAGTCAAGTGAACTATACCGATTGCTGGTCTTACCTTGCAAGCGGCGACTATACATCTCCACCACTCGGGCCAGCTTGCTTAGACCAAGAACCTTCTTGTTTGGCAAATAACCAATCGATACCTAGAGCAAATGGGATAGAATTTAAATTCAATATTCTATATTTGCATCGCCAATGGAGTGTCAGATTAAAGACTATTGTTGGAAAACGCGATTTGTCATTTTTGGCCATTGGGGAAGCGATAACAATTAATTTACGCAAATATGAACTCGGATAGAATGGAGCGCTATTCTACTCGTTAGATAAGGGTTTGATGTGCTCATTATAGTGCCATATTGTTGCCGAGGTGCTATCGTCATTGAAGTGAGATAGGTCTGGCACAATCGGCTGTTGGGCGGCAAATAATGAGATGATGCGCTTGTGAATGGCCTAGCTGAGGGTCCATTGATAGAGACCTAATTGACTCACAAGCTCAAATGTGAGTTTTCGATAAAGCAACTCGATCGATCGCCGAGAATTCCTGTGAGAAGTACACCATGGTGACGCGCGTAGAATGACTTCAAATTGAGTTAACGATGATCGAAACTGTTGAATCGATGCTACTGTTACTCGGTTATCGATACTTCGCCGACTTAGGCACTGCCATTGTCACCGCATTAAAGGCGATTGCCTTTCTTTGCTGCTTCAAGCACTCCTAGTATAAATTGATCCAGTATCACAATGAGACTGTCAGTTGCTGTGATACACGACCTTTTCATGCCAATTATTCCATAATCTGGTTTTTGTTCACTTTGAACCGGAAAATCCCAGTATACTGAAAAGACTAACTAAAACTATTTTAGATATTTTTTGAACACTGACTTGATTTCAAAAAAACCTGAATTAAACAACTAGTAATCAATTATCTCAAGCCTCACTGGATTGACGTGTAGCAAGAAGCAAATGCACTAGTGCGCAATGTGTGATGCAATCGAAAGTGGACGGTCATCGGCAACAGTAATCTCTATAAATCATGGTCTACTGCTGTCACTTACATGTCCAATAATTGGCGTCAAGTGATGCTCACACAGCGAAAACATCTCGATGTCTTTTACAATCACCATTTCGTCGTGGTCTTCATTGAAAATAGCATCGTTCAGCAAATCTAATTTTAATAGAAAAATTGATGCTATTAGTTTGTAGAATTTTATCGATTTTGAACTGTAATGAAATTGAAATTCCTTCAGACGTTTGCCCACAAGTAGCAAGAGTGATGTTTTGTAACAGGTTCTTCTCTTCGAGCGTGATTTGGTCACCTGCTAAGTGACATCACTGTCTCCAAGGTCGATGACAATCAGATGGCTGATTAGCAAAGTATGCTCCGGTAAGACCGGTAATCACGATTTCCTGAAGCACTTTTGTACACTAACCTTCAAGTTTGATGTTATATCCGCAAGTGTAGAAGCGAAATGCCTTGGCAGCTCTTTCAGGTGTTTTCATAAGACCTTGTCGACTAGGATCCTCTCCAATTTCGGTGAGAATGCTCTTGTAGTGCTCAGTGAGAGTAGCCACACAGAGGTCGCGGTCTTCATTGCCCTTGGCCATATACTCGTCGTACTCCTCCGAGTCGATGCGATTATTGTACTTGATGCACGACATTTCTGGCTTCATGTCACAGGTTAAACAGCGAAATGACTTAAAAATCAATGACAGAGGGGAAAGGAAGAGAGTGAGGGAACCAGGACAAGTGATGCCACCTGAGACGTGAGTCAGTGGTCTTATATGCCTCGGCCACCAAGTGGCGCGCCATTGAGCCGCGCAGAGTCGGTGCTGAGCATCTCGCTGGCGGCACAATCGATCGATCTAGCCATAGCTAGTGCTGCCACCGCCATGCCTCTTCACTCGATCACTTGCTTGCGAGCACTATGACGCACTCCGAACACTGATTGCCATCGGAGTACCCAAATCAGCACTATACATTGAGTCTGCAGTGCATTTGTCCCAAACCAATAAGCTCTCTGGTAACAGGGCCCGCTTTATTTAACAGATTTATTGAATGTCGAAAGAGAATGTGACAGGTGGCAGTCTGACTGGATCACACAATCACACAATTGGGAACATGATATAAGTATTGAGACCACATAAGTTTTGTCCACGTTTCATTCGGAAAAAGCCCTTATCGCCCCAGCTTTGACCCCAACTGTTCTTGACGATCCACGCCTGCTCATCCCAACCTACAATCGTGATGGCATGGTTCGTCTGCTTAGGACATTTTGGATTATTGTAGACGCCACTTTTCAGATTTTTCATTGATAAGTCATCAGCGTTAATGGTGGCATAAACCGGACCAAACTCGCGAATGATGAACTGGATCTCTTGGTCAGTCAGGTTCTCCGCCTTGCCGTTATTCTTTACATAGATTCCTCGTAAACAATAATCGTTAATTTTTGCCACTTTTTTTGGCTTGCGCTTGTTGGCGTTGCACTTTTTCTCCTAGAAATAAAACAAGATAATTGAATGAAATTATTAAGAACTTAATCAAGAAATAAAACCTTGAAATCATAAGGCAAAGCGGATTCCTCGCCTACACCTTTGTTCTTGAGCATATAGTTGTAGGCATCCACTGCTGTGCCACCCTTGCATCCATTCTTGCGAGCACAGCTCAACAATTCTTGTTCACTAAGATCAAATCTCCTATTGTTGGTTTTATCTTTGATAAGATAGGCACTTTCAAGAGAAGCCAGAGCAGAAAAAGCCCAGCAACTGCCACACGATCCTTGATACTTGGCAGGAGTAACCTTTCCCTGTGAGCGCCAATCAAACTTTGCCGGAAGACGAGAACGATTCTTCACTTTACACACGGATGCCACTTCGATTGCTTGTCGCTTGTCACGTGTTTGACTGCCACTTTGTCTTTCACTGTTTGTCTCGCTGGAAATGTTGTTTTGATTTCCGTTGCGAGCTTGGTTTTGGCCAGAATTAGTTCTACTTGCAGACCGACCATCAACATCTCTATTGTCATCTCGATCCGAAGATGTCCGACTGCTTTGTCTCTCACGGTTTGTCTGGCTGGAAATATTGTTTTGGTTTTCGTTGCGAGCTTGGTTTTGACCAGAATTAGTTCTACCAGTAGACTGACGGTCAGCATCTTCTCTGTCATCTAGATCTGAAGCTGGTCGACTACTTTCTCTATTACCTGAATTCACTTGCTTGTTTCGATTTAATGATTGTGAGTTATCCACAAAACCACTTTGATCTCTAGAAGATGTTTGAAATTGATTTGATGCTCGATTTTGGCTTTGGGAAGAACCAACTCCCAATCGATTCTGCTGACTAGAAACATTAGATTGATTTGAACTATCATTGGTGCCTCTTTGTCTATTGCTCGAAGAGCCATTTTGATTGCCATTGTTTTCGCGGCTATCATTTCGCTCAGAACTTTCGCGGCTATCATTTCGCTCAGAACTATCTCGACTATCACTTCGCTCTGAGCTTTCTCGGCTATCATCTCGTTCTGAGCTTTCTCGACTATTTTGTCTGTTATTATTAGTTCGATTTTCCGAATTATTGCGATTTCGTGGTTGCGCATTGAGGGCATATGGACTATCTTGGGGAACGCTACCAACAGATTGATTTTGACGATTCAAATCATCCGATCTGTTTTGGGAGCCACTTCTTGTTGATGCGTTTTGAGAATCATCTACGTTTGTGGCATTTTCAGCTTTGCCTTTTCGATTAGATGGGAGTGGAAAAGGATTAATTTGTTCAAACAAGTTGTTGCCACTTCCAGGTCTCTTGTTGCCTTCATCGTTATCGTTGTCAACTCCGCTCTGTCGTCTATCGTATTGCGTGGCTAGGTTCTGAAAGTCATCGGGTCTGGCTCCCAGCAAACCCTTGTAATCATTGTCACTCTGGCAAAACAAGAGGATTATCTTAATAAAGTGAAAGTGAATTGAAAGGCACTTACAAAATCTGAGAGTTGAGTGAGGCCTAGCTTATAGGAAGCAGGCTGCAAGAGACAAGCTATTGTATGCTTCGCGATTCCGTTGAAAGAATCAAATAAACTTTTTACTTTTGCCGGAAAAGTAATAAATTCAAAATTATCTGAAAATTGTTTCTATAAACAGAAATTAGTCAAACGTGACTGCGATGTTCAAACTGCAGTGTCAAACTTACATAGTAAGACTGGATTCCCACATAGATGGTATTCTCAAACATATTAAACTCATCTTCTCCAAACGTCATATCGTAGCAGTTTTTGATTTGTGTCACATTATATTTTTTAATATCAGGAAAGATATCAAGGAATTTTTGTTCCGGATCAACTCCTAGAATTTTAGACAAAGCATTTCGCTGCGAGTCGATATGTTGCAAAATCTTCATCTGTAGCGGAGAGAGGGCATTTTTGGCGGCTTCCAGGATCTGTGACTCAACATAAGAGCCACTGAAAGCAAGAGTTATGAAAAGAAGAAGAAACGGCCTCACTCGGGTCATGGTGAATCTCAAGTGACAGAGGCGCACTATGTGACTCGACCCGTTCTAACCAAGTAGTTATATAGTTATACTGCCGTGATAGAGTGCGGTGCAAGGATACAGGTTCCTATCAGCGAGATTGCCGCGATAAGGAATTCATGGTGAACACATTGCAATGAACAGGACGGATTTCACCAAAACAGGCTTTATTCATAACCGTCAGACCGATGGCGCAGAGAGGCGCTCAAACTAATGTTCAATGTCGCCGCTCGTGGCGGGAACCCACCAATCGGTTTGTGAGCAAACAGACTGAAGCAACTGGACAATTTCATGGTTGTGGCTCAGCGTGTTTCTTTGTCGACTTCTTGGTGCTATGGTGCTTCTTGGACTCTTTCTTCAGCTTGTCTTTCTGAAAGAGCCGGATCACCAGAATAATCATGACGATACCAATGATGACAAGTATTACAATGAGGATGATGAGCCAAAGCGGCATACCAGCCTTGTTCACTGAATTTGGTGTTTTTGAGGTGGTTGTGGCACCAACCCCTGACTTTGCGCGACCTATCGGCCGTAGTAGACAATTCTCCGCGCTTAATCCACTCTTCATACAATTGTCATAGTTCTGAATCAACTCAACTTGTTGCCCTTCTAGACTCGAGCAAAAAGTGGGCAGTTTGACATCTCGAGTCAGATGCTCACTAGACTTAGTTTCGTTGCAGTAATTCTCCAAACAAACATACTTGAGAATGTGCTTACAACAAGTGTGTTCTGTGAGATTGGTGTGTAACTGACTATTGCAGATCTCTTGGGAAACATTGTGGCCAGCGGCAAGCTTGAATCTTGACAATACTAAGATCATGAACAGTTGAGCAATCATGATATCATATTAATTTCGTGTACAGGCGCAAGCTGGCAAATATTAGCCATTTGCGAAGCATTAGACTTATATATCAATACAATTCGACTAAAAATACTTCTCTTTCAAATAATATAATTACTATAGCTCGTTTTCGCTGGTATAGGACCGTAATTTTGTATGTTAACGGACCTCATTTGTTAGCTTTTTTTGTTGCCG
>WURS02451336.1:0-14184 GCA_011762765.2 Rhinocypha anisoptera
GTAAAAGAGGGGGTAAATTAGAAAGGAACCCCTAAATACTATTTGTAAAATTAGAACAAATAAAGAGAAATGTCACTGCTCTGGAGTCTAAAAAAAAAAAAAAAAATACCAAGTTCAAAATTGGTTTATTTCCTAGTGTCTATAGAAATGTAGTTTTAATAAATTTTTCTGTGGCTTTAAAGAGCAAAATAACGATATGTAAGGTGCTGTATTAAGAAAAAGAGTACAATTTTGAAGTGCATGTTATCAATTCATTTATAACAGAGAAGAAATTTTGGAAATTCGTCTGGCCTATACATTTATTGCAGTGAAGGGATTTTAAAAATATGTGTTGCTATCTAGTGGGTGAAAGTTACTTGCCTTTATCCGATAGCTAAGCAAAAATTAGCTAGTTCAAATTCCTTCGCAGGAAATTAATTGTTATGTTATGTTAATTATATATATTTCATGATGAATGACGGATTTTTAACAACAGATTTACGCCTTATATTAAGTAATACTTGCTAAAATCTCAAATTTACTGATAAATTACACTCACAAATCCATTTAACCTACATTCACTAGAATATTCCGTTTTATCGTACGAAATTACTATTTTTAAAGAAAGCATGTCGCGATAACCACCTCAATTAACATTAATTAATAAATACGATATCTCTCTTATAATATGAGGCATGATGAATTGGCGAAATATATAATAGATGGGAAAGCAGAACTCAAGGACTCTTGATGAAAGCCAAGGTAGAGATGGATTTAACAATTCAATGCAGGAAAGAACTATCAAGTATCCCAGCATTATATAGGATAGGATAACGTAGCAGTGGTATTGGAGTCAAGTTTTATAAGAAATCGTCTTCGGTTGTACTGTGTGGAACACCTTGACGATGCTCAAAATTTATGAATACTTTGAAAAGTCTACCAAATAACGCTGATTATTTATGACAGGTTTCGTCTACATAGTTCACATCATCAGGTGAAAAATTTACAGATTATCCATATACCCTTTCCGGGTGGGAGTGAGAGTTTTTGGTGAGTTACTGGGTTTGGTGGTTCATCTTACGTCTAATGGCTCTTTAGTAAGGGGGTATGCTGCACGCGAGGGGAAAGAGGAAGTTTCAATGACCGTCCGTGACACCCTCAGTGGCGGGGGAAGCGAGGAAATTAGGAGGTAGATTGGAAGAGGGGTCGGCGGGTGACGTATTGCAATTTCAAGAGGGCGCGGGTACAATTGTTCAATGGGTATGAGTTTTATTTATTCTTCGTATCATGAAGTTGGTCCAGTTGGTAAAGCGCTCGGAGAAAGGAGGGGTTCAAGGTAAAGCTTTTGCTTACTTCTTCAGCTAAAACGCAATCGGAGATTTTCTCTGTTCAAAATCTTCCTGGGAGACTACGAGCGGCAGAAGGAAAGAAACTGTCCCTCCTACTTTGAAGTGTGCATTTTCATGCCCCTTGCAAACAATAACTCGGAAACATTATTCCAATCATCTTATCATACTGCATAAAAATGTTGTGCGAAACGGATAGGTTTGCAGAAGTAAGAAAGATTTTTAGATAAAAAGTTTTGAGCAGAGTACTCCAAGGCAATACTCTTTTAAGGGGGTACTAGAAAATAGAAGAGGGGCGAAACGAAGGCTGCGAGAAAAACACACACAGGCTAGACTAGCACGGGCAAAGAAAGAGAGAGGGAGGGAAAGCGAGTGGGGTGAACAGAAAAAACGAACACACTCTTCCACTCGGGCGTGATACAAAAATCAGTGACCTTCGTGGAATTCATTCTCACACGCATTCAAGTTTTACGGTAATCATTCCTCGCCGGAGACCTTTCGATCTTTCTCGAATAACAAGAGTAAATAATGGTAGTAAATAGTACATAATAATATTTACCGATGATTAAATTTAATAAAAATAATAATTACATGTTTCGTCATTGTAATTCACATACTCACAAAAGTACTTTCGATCCTATAATTGAGAGATCTGCGTTATGAGCCGTCGGAACTCCCGCCTTATTCCTCAGATTTGTTACTCTTGAAGATTTATTTCCTTCAATAGGTACGCTAAACTCCACATTCCTGGTCAGATTTTTTTTTCTAGAACGAAGAGGTCCTTGCAATGGAAAACTGTGTAGACCCAGCTGTTGAGACGTATTTTGAAATTATTCCTGTTGTTCACCACAAAACGGGCGAATAATAATCACCGGAACAAGTGAATTGAATTTAAGGGAAATTATGTCGCTAAATAATTTTTGGTTTACGAAATCATGCTCGAATGCTAGGCCTAGAACTTCGTACCAGCCTATAATTATTGATGTTCGACCATAAATTTATTACTTTTATAAGATGTTTTGGTGTTTACAAATCATTTTCTCTCCTGATATAAAATTAGTCGTCTATGTTATAAAAATAAGTATCGGCTTCCCTAGTAAGAAATTATAACGAAAGAGGAAAATTGGTGAAACTGTAAATTTTTATTGCGAGCATGATAGGACTAAATGCTAGGCGTGACACTTCAGTGGCCTCTCATTAAGTTTGAAGTTTCATCATTAAGTGATAACGTCATTTGAAATTATCACGTATATGTGTCCTGCTAAAACATTTTTGCTTTACATAAATTGTTCGCGCACTATCCACTAGCTTCTACATAAATATGATCGGTTAAAATTGCCTATTGCTCCCATAATTTTCTGAGTTTGAAACATTTCTCCTTTAAACCCTGCCTTTCATCCCTCTACTTCTCATTATCGCCATTATCCACCCCATCGGCATTGAGAGAAACTCTTCCAACTCCACCTTTCTTGCTCAGCCTGTCTAGAACTTCTTCGTTTGCCCTTATAACCCTACAAATTATCGATACCTTCCTTCCTCCAAATACTCATATGAAAAACTTCTATGTACTACAAACATCCTGTGTCATACAAACGGCTGGATAGAAGATATTTTATTCGCGTTGATTAATCCTTTCTTCTCTTTTACGCACCTTATTTATCAGATTTGCTTAAATACTGTGGCACAATTTTCTTTCTGCTCTTTCTGAAATTTTACCTTCTGCCTTTACTGTTTTTACGAATGGGGAATATCTGAAAGATAATTATAAGGACGATTGATGCTTGGTTAACTTTATTCGTTTCCCCAGCAACGAAAAAATCGCCTGGCAACTACAAGCAATTCTATCTTGGATTCCCTAATTCATTAAGCAGAGGAGGGCAGGAAAAGAGCTCACATTATAGATATACGCAAAGGAATAGTACGACCTACAACCTTAAACATTCAGATTTTCCAAGAAAAATAATACTATTCTCTTTTTCTATTCCAGTTCGCATTCCAAAACTTTACTCAATAAATACTGCAAAGCTCCACACCGCCTCATTATGAAGAAAACTGGCATTTCATCCTTTAACAAGGAGATGTACACGAAAAAAGTGGAATGACTACCCTGCTTTATTCCTAACATAATTTTCATGCCCATCTCCCACGCAAATTTCCTTCCCTTCCTCGTAATCACCATTGCTTATGAAATGGTCTCCACCCCACCCCACATCCCACTTCTACCTTTCACCCCACGACGAAGGGAAAGGGGGGGGGGCACAGGGAAGTTTTTTTGATGTCAGGCGGAGTGAAGAGACCGGATGGAGGATTTCGGTGGTAAACTAATTAGGGGGAGGGGGAAGGACACAGGAAGATGGGGTCAAGTCCGTTTTTATGGGAATGAAAGAGGGATCTCGGGGAATGAAGAGCAATCTTTCCCCCTTCCTTATTCAAGCGCTCCCACTCCCTCTCGGTCTCGACCAACTCCCCATCGCCACCTTCTTTCCCTTTCAGACGAATGGGTGTGTTAGCTTTACATTGGAATATGGCTAGCATGCGTTGAAGATGGCTGTGTGGAAGTAAATTTAGCCGTGAAGTACATAAATTCGCCATGTCTTGAAAACGACCTTCCTCAAGAGTAGACTCTGAAACCGCTTTGTATTTCAGTACTTATATCCTCTACGATTCTAATTTTTCATGATATTCCGGAAAAACCCGTAAAGTCTCAAAGAAATTGTTTATACATGATGAGTATACCACGAAGTTATTTTTCCTGGTATTTTTCGAATAAGTTAAAAATTTTGTATCTCAGCTTAACTCATGGTCAATGAGAAGTAATAAAATGGCTCCGTGCTCGGTGATGAATCGGCAGTGCTTATTAATTCTGAAAAGGAATTTAGGTCCTGCGGTGTTAAATAATAATCCAGTAAATAATTAACGAGGGTGAGATAGCATAAAATACTAACATATGTCAGACCGGATTTGCACACCCCAAAGAAGAAAAAAAATACATATATAAGTACTATCGAATAGATTTCAAATTCAAGGCATATAATATCAGATTTACTTATTTTAATTTGCTGTGTTTTACACCTTAGTTTTCATAATGTCTCTATAAGGTATACTTACTATATTAATATATTCTTAAGACGTTATATTTGGTTGCTTTCATTTCACCAACTACAGCCATTTTTTTGAAGCCGCAAGCAATATTTCTCAGTCCAAAATTTCGTTTGATGATTTATATATATTATGATTACTAGGTTTAGCGCAGTAATCGTGTAATAGTAGTCGTGGAATATGAAATGAATATATTTTTTTAATGATAATATTTTTCTCTCTGTTGATCTTGGTTTTTCAGTTAATAGTTCATCCGTTCAACAGTTTTTCTGCCCCGTCGGCAGCTTTACTCATGTGTGTCTTCTCCACTCCACTCATCTCTCAGCCAGTCTCTTTGCTTACACATATTTTCCTCCATGATTTTATCCAGCATTTTTCTTCCCTTTTCCGCTTTCCTTCTACCGCTCCTTCTAAACCCAGTTAATTCTGATTAAAATCAACAAATGTGACAGGGTTGCGGATTTAATTTATGCATGCCTTGCAACCCACATAGCGGAGTAAATTAAATGGTGCAATTACCAGTGGCGAGGAACATAGAAAATGATTGGATGTAGATATTCAAGTTCCTGGCTGCATACAGGGTATTATTTTCTACGGTAAAGTGTATGAGCGAAAACATGAACAGGAAAAATGAACGAAAATTATATTATTTTGCGTACATTTTGGCACAATAATATTTTTATTTATTGAAATGAACTTGAATACCTGATAAGGACAGTTGGAAATTAGATGCATAACAACTAAGCTAATAAAAACAGCCAACTAAGGTAACAAAGCATAAATATGAACAAAAGATTAGTAAAATTTTCAAATAGATGAATCATAGCGTGGAATAAGGAAGGGGTATTGCGAGTAGGAGGAAGAAGGTTACAGGGTAGTGATGTGGTGAATGGAAAGGGTGGCATTTCTCAAATTGTTTGATGCGAGGGAAAAAATGAGGGAGTGTTTGGTGACAGAGGGTCTAGGGATTCGAAACAGTGAAAGAGATCATGCAAATCGAGTCGTTCGCGTTGGCACTCGAACGGGGAAAAGGAAAAGAAATTCCGACGACCTACATTTGCCGTTCACTGCATTTAGGTAAAACTTAAAATCAATGCTGGAGAGGTGATCAGACAACGTGGTAATTTTTAAAGAGAAAATATTTTATTGATCAGAACTGGGGAATAAACAAGAGTGGCGATTGGGCGTAAACGATAGAAAGAAGTTCAAGTAGTTGTAGAGTAGAGGAAGGCGCGGCTGTCCAAATTATAGAACAGCACTCGAACTCATGACACGGGAAGAAATGCTTTTAAAGAATCGTCGAAACATACGAGTATGCCTGGAATCACAAATGGTATCGAAGCTTTTGTGAGTGATTACACCTGGTGAGGATGTATCTAAATTTCATAGATATAAGTATAAGACAATTCGGCCAAACAGAAGGAATTTGCGATTTAAAAAGATTTTAAGGAAACAAGCGTCAGACCAAGTCATGGCCTTAATGCATAATAGTGCTATCATTTTGTAATTTATTTTCTTGAAAAATTCAAGTCATCAGATACAGGAGGATAGTTTTTGGTGGATATAGTTACGACTAAATCATAAATTTACTGTGCCTATAATAAAGGATTGAAATCATTTTACTGCGGGACACCGCGAGTGAAAGTAACAAAATACGAGTGGACGCTATGCCATAGGTATTTACCTATTTGTCAGAAATGATTTCAGAATTAAAAGAAACTTTCCATGAACCTTGTATCGGTCTTCAAGTTTGAAAAGCAAAAGTTGGCGATTGATACCTCAGTAAAATCTATTTATCAAACGTCCAATTGTGCAGTGAATTTTAAGGCGCCAATGCAGATAGGCTGTAGGACAGATTGGTTGCTTACAGTTGAAGAACCAGGAAGATATGCGTTCCTCGTTGGAGATGAGAGGAAGTGTGAAGCATAGAAGACGCTGGTGTATAACACGTTAGAAAAAAATTATATAACGTGTCGAGTATATATGAAGCGGTAAGAATAAAAGGATATTTTTTTAGTTTAAGAAACGGAAGGTTTACCTGTTTCCAACACTGTAGGGAAGAAACCTTTTACAAATCATCCCTTTGAAGAATGAAGACAGGCCTTGAACTAGAAGGAGCTGCCTTTTCTTTAGAAACCAGCACCCAGTATGAATCAGTCGCACGATTGAGCATAAGGGAAGATAGAAGTTGCAGGCGTTCGTTAATTACAAAGTGGATTGGATACACCAAGGGGCTAGTTTGACGGGAAGACTGATAAAAAGAAACAATTGGAGAAGTCGTCTCATAGTGGCTCAGCTACCACTCCTTTGCCGTCGAGTAGGGGTATATAGCCACACGCCAATCAGACTTAGCAGCTATTACTTATTATTACTCATTTCATGTGCCTTTCTTTCTAGGAAGAGTAATTCAGGGACTAGTATTTGAAGCAGTCAATATGTACGGACATCATAGGAGGAAAAGAGATAATACAACATAATTAATGAAAAAAACCAAGTTCTTTCAAGAAATTATGACCTATTTAGTAAATAAAGTCTGGCGAAGATGAATAAAATGATATTGTTTTACCATTGTTATTTAAAATTTAACATGTAAATAAAATTTCTGAACGATTGGACTTCATAATCCGGTTCTGCTCATCATAGATGGTGTCTGCAACTGGAATATTTTTTAGAACTCTCGAGCAAAGAATGAAATATACGATCTACTTTCCTCATTCAGTAAAATATCACTATCATTGAAGCTATTAGAGTTTTTCACGTTTTTTAAATGTCATTGACGACATAATATACAGAGTTAACAGTGAGTCATTGGCAACATTTTGATTAGAACAGCATTAAATAGCTTTAACATAATCCAGTTTTGCTTTCTGCTTGACCCCTGAAAAATCACAAAAAATTTGAGAAGATCAACACTAGGCATTTAATAGAATCATATCCTTAATATTAGTTCATAAATGGTATAGCATGATTTATTACACTGAATAAAAGGTACTCATTGGAAAAGTAATCAACAAAAAACATAATATGTAACACTAATATATCTTAGCATCTATAAACAGAAACAAAAATAAAATTCGTGCATAGTAATGAGAATCCATTAAATATGTATGTTTAAGTGTCACAGAAAGCCATTATTAAAGGGACAAGGTTAAAGATTCATTATTATATAAAAATTTCATAATAACCGATTAATAGTTATTATTGATTCAATATAGTATAACATACAGGGAGTATGCGTTGTAGAAAAATACATATCCATTAATGCACATTAAATCACACAAGTCCAGACAAAACATTTTTCTTAGAACATACTGTTCAAATTATCATAGCCCAGCGGTTGAGATCTAGTGCCAGCGAGTCTGACAGTTGCATCAAATAAACTTAGTACATACATAAGCTTGAAGCCAGTTTAAAAAAAATTGAGTGACTTGATATCCCTTAAATGCACACAACAAAGTCAGAATTTAAGCGCAGATAAATTGGGGCTCTTATTTTCTTCGTCCGGGATACGAGAGCGAGTCATCCATTCTTCGCACCTGGAGTGCAAGCATATTTTCTTGAATTATTATGTCCATCACTTTAAAACTCCGGCGTTTACTAACGCCGAATACATAAAAATTTCACTAAGCAAAAAAATAATAAAATCCAAAGAGCATCGTACCTTAATGGTCTTTTGGGAAACTTTTATTTTCAGAATTACCGACTTCTTGCAGCAGTTAATTCCTGAAAAACCAAGCAAAGACTCTTCTCTTTGGTTTCTTCTTCTCCTAGTTCATTTTAGGGGTCCTTATGTTTTATTCCAATGAGGAAAAATAGAGCTTAATTCGCTAAAATTGCTTGGATACTAACTCTCTTCAAGTCTAAGTCAACTCGACTCAAAAGTTCAACTCAACGTTCACCTTCAACCTTTCGACTAATTTTCACCTATTTTGAACATGGCGAAATGCGCAGAAAAATTAGTACAGTTTTGAACGGTCTCCGTACATCCTTACTCCGCGTCTCGTCGTTGTCAAGAGAAATTTCCTTGAGGGTGCATATTTAGTCGCGGTGGAAATTAATCAAGGAGCAGGAACGTTTAGGAATCATAAAACATTATGAGGAGACTAAGGCTATATAATTTCTGTACTCCAATTTAATCCAAGGCAAAGACCTTCAGAGGCCATTTGCATGGCCTCTGAAGGCCTTTAAATGTTTTCAATACATGTGACTTAGGAAAACGTTTTTATAGGCACCCAGTCGTAAAACCGAATGAGGGGAATCTTCCACTGAGCACTCTTCTGAAATGCACCGCGGGAGACGATTGATAGTGTCATTGGCGTGCGCCCAGTCGGTTTTATTCCAGACGACGGTAAGAGGAATGATGGAGGGGGATACGTAGGTGGGTGAATTGACCATTGAGGGATGGTTTATTACCCACTAAACTATGCTTAAAATGTTGAGCGTCACATGGCAAGGGCGGAAAATGATTTCATTAAAATCATTTTATCAGTTGAATTAGAGTCCACACCTTTGGATGAGAAGGATATTACAGTTCACAGTTATCCTGAAAATTCAGTTTTTCATATTTTCTACAAATTCTGTGCATACACTTTTGGCGGATATTTTAACTTCCAAGATAGGGAACTTTTTTGGGTTATTGTCAATTGTTTACGATGTTAACCCCACCAGACCATAACTGTGATTTTATGTACCTTACATAATTAGTGTCAAGCACCTTGGGAGGTGAGACTCTGATATAGGAAGTAATTAACCAAGGAAATTAACGAAAATCTGACTTTTTCAGCGCAACTGACAGAAACGGCCAGTCCTCCACGTCGGGGTTGTCTTTGGGCTAGCGACCCACTACTCGTAACATAAAGTCTTGTGCTCGAAAGGCCTTTACTGAATATAGAATATAGCTTGGAGCTTCATTCAGCTGTACGATATAGTGATTCGTTACATTTTTATGTGTGTGTGAAATTAACGAATAATAGCTCTCTATGATATATGAGAAACCAGCTTTGTAGCATATACAATCACCGAGTACTTTTCTGAGATGCAACTGAAATTAATTAATGCTGCAGTCTTTTTTGGATTACTGTTTCTACATTTATGATTTTTTAATATATTTTATCGATTGGGTGGTAATTAATATATTCTTATGCATGAAAACGTCTTAATCTCAGTAACGTTGCTTGTGGACCAATCTTCATTGAATCTATTACGCAACTTTTTATAATGAAAGCCGCTCTGGCGTCACTTTCTTTGGAATTGAAATTCTTTCATTTTGTTCGGGGGCAAAAATAAAAGATAATGACCTAGCAAAGTATCTGGAGTAGCCTGGTCATTATTTAGCCTATCATATTTTGAGATTTGTAATTTTCGTTGTGATAAGATTTTGTGAAGCTCTTTTACGAACTTATAGTAAGTTAATTTAAATGAAGAACTTAATATACTCGTTTTTCTGTGAATTAATTCTCTCATAGTTATTGGCAAATTGAATTTTCATCAAATGTGGGGAGCATGGAGTCATCATTAGTATTACAAACCGAAGAATGCCTGGCTACATCCTTCCATCTTTTCCTCTCTTGTGTCAATGACGTCTCTTATAATTTTTCCTACATATCTAAGTCCATCGACCTTCCTCGTGTCCCCTTTGTGATATTTTTCACGAATACATTATGCCTCAGGGTGTGTCCAATACATCTGGTTCTTCTTTTCCCTATCGCACTCCATATTGACTTTACTTCTTCCGCTCGTCTGTACACTTCCTCCTTTCTCACCCTATCAGTCCACCCGATCTTCAGCATACTCCTTTCGCATCATGTTTTGAAGGGTTCTATTATTCTTTATGGTCTGTTTTCCAACATTCTTGTGAGATTCCAGTCATACCAAAGTTTCACATACTGCTTCCATGTTTGGAAGGATATCTTCCTTGGAGAAACATTTATCTTCCTTGAACATAGCAGTTGTCTCTTCACGTGGAATATCTTCGTAGCTTGAGATAATCTAGTATGGGATAGAAAGAATACTTTGCAAAATATACAAAAATAAATGTCATTTCTTTAAATTTAGCAAAGTGTTTTTCCATATCCTGAAATGAAATTCCACAAAATATCGGTCGCTACCTTCTCTTTCTTCAATGATCTAGGAATGAGTTTTCAGTAAGAAATTATGTAATATGTTTCATTTCATTTACTGGATTACACACCAGGACGTTAACTATCTGATCGTTGTTCATGATTGTGAATACCGAGCAAAAGACTCTTAAATTGCGCCAGGCATTTTTGCATCTTGTATTAGCGAAACATGTTATTATGCCACTTGCATTCTTTTAAAGGATATGTCTAATATATACAGTTAGGAGTAAAATAGCCTATCGAATGAACTAATGTGATGCAAAATATATTTTTTAAAACGAAATAATACTAATGTCTTCTTAATGTAAGAATTCTCTTTTCTAACGCGTTATCGAAAAGTTGATTTTCATTTTTATCTTTATTAGCTGATGAATAAATTCATCCAGTCATTACAGTTTACTGATTTATTTCACGAGACATGAATATCTCCCGTATTTATAGTATCGAAAGGCAAATTAATAAGGCCGGAGGGTTGGGACTGCCCATGTATACTCATCTCGCGCTACCAGGCCGTAAACGGCTTAACATATTAGGCAGGGGCTAGTCTTAGCCTTCAGCAGAAACACCGGCTGAAATTCAGATGACAGCACGTGCAAAGGAACCAAAGCACCTGGCCCCTTACGGTGGCCGAGCGGTGTACTCTTCAGCCGTAGACTTAACCTGTACACAGAGCTTTCCTCGTCGCCCTCGGCTCAAAGCAACTTTATTGGAATATCCGTTCCCCTTTAAAAGCGATTCTCCATCGCCGCCTCTCTTCCTCTCTCCGACTCCCACATCTGCCCAACCTGCCGTGCCGCTTTTTGAGCATCCGTAACAAGTACCCTTACGATGCAACTGAACTTTATAACGATCCTCAGCTGCCTGAAAATTACGTGAGCTTCATATCGTACAACTGGTGCCATTTCCCTTCTTCCCTCTTACAAGGTTTTCTCCTCACCGGCTCTTCTCCTCGTGTTAAATACCTTGCATTTTAAATAACCTCTCACTTTGAACAATTTGCGTTGGAAATAAATTGGTTTTGGGCTATTTAGATGTTTTAATCTCATTATAAATATGCTAGTCTGCTTTGAGTGAGCAGTTTTTAATATTTAATTCTGAATTATTTATAAATACCTAACATGTAGCCATCGATCAAATATATGTTTGGTGTGACATTTTTAAAGTGTACTCTAAAGCAATTTATTAGCAAACATTTTATTGTCCTTTAAACTCGCCAATGTGGTGAAAACATATTTTAAACCTTCGATTCATTTAAAATGTGTGTTAAACAGGGAACAGATGTGAAGGCTTCATTGCTTTTGGCAATTGCTTTTCTTATCATTTCTGGTTACACACCCATACACATACGTATTTTTTAATTCTGCTACTCTAATTTATACTTAAGTTTCTTTTCATTTAAAAATTTCCCTATTTTGATTCATATTTCATGAGTTTAACTTTTCATTCATTTCAAAAAGAAATAATGTATGTATCTACAGCAAATGTATTTAGTCATCGGATGATTATTCAATGACTAAATACATTTGAATTCCCTAAATTAATTCAAAAATAATTTTAATACTATTTATATGTTATTGCATACAACATTTGTTTTTTGTAAACAATTTTCATAAAAATAATTCATGGAAGCCCGAATGTGTTGCTTAAAGCCTTTTATCTGCAACTGCTGGAGTGACTATTGTAAACTCATTTCTTCAAATGATTCAATAACATTTCACATAACCTAATAAAATCAGATTCATAAAATATTTTATTTTATTCTCATGTTATCTTTCTTTGAAGCGAAAAAGATATACATATGTTCGCTCAAGATCAACGCAATCTTGTCTTTCTTTTTGGTCTCTGCGTTCTTATTTATTCTACTTTTTACTGCTGCATGGCTCTTCAGATTTTTTATGTTCCTTTCTTCAGTCTTTATTGTTTTCATTTATATCCATTATATATGTAACTCAAGTATACTGCATACAATGAAACCCTTCAGCCATTTTAGACAGTGGTCTCTTCTCCTCATATCTTCTTTTTGGTAACTGTAACAGCTGGCGTGGAAGAAGATCTCATTTCTCCTTGATGGAGATATACTTCTTTCTTCATTTAAAATAATTCCTATTAGAATCCCGGAGGAAAGAAATCTTGTTTTCGGATTACGGTAAATATTGTGAGTGATAACCGTACAGTGGATCGCCTTGGTGATTTTTCGATCAATTTTCTTAATCTTCCCTTCACATTGGAAGACGGGTATTGCAAACTTCGTTCCCTCCTAATAGCTGTGTCAGATTCAAGAACTTTGGGAGTTATTGAGGATGGTGGACCAACTTCTTGTGTCATAATTTTCGGAATATAAAAGACCGAAATCGACGGATGAGTAGTTTGTGCAATCATTATGTGGTTAAAGATTCTCTTAGAGGTCTATTCGCATGGAATGAAAGCGCTCAGAGACAAATGAAACTCTATGGCTATGTGGTGAATCATAGTCTGCCGAAGATACGGTCCCGGGTTCAAATCAAATTGTTACCTAGGACGGTCCCCTTTAAAATACTGTCAGTGAATATTTTTCGACATAATATGTGCCACGACAAGATGTATTAACGTGCATAGCACTAATAATGAATGACAGGAACAAATTCCGATAAATGTATATACGTAGATTTACAATTGAATAAAATATATGTGAATGAAGAGTAAAAGACGAAAAAGAGCACTGATTTCCTATCTCTGGATTTGTGTGTTTTGAAGCTCTCTTCGCACAGCGTTGGAATGTCTAACATATATTCTTCATTATTCTTTAAGTGTCTTTATTCCTATAATTTCTTAATACTTAAATTATCAGGATCTGTTGCAGTCCTCTTGGGTCCCCATAGCTTTATCTCTTTACTTGACGGGTTAAATCACATTTATACATACCTTACACCTCTTTTATATCTATATAGCCATCGTTTTAACGTAAGACAGATTTACTGTTGTTATTATGAAGGGTTTACGGATGAACTTTGGAAAGTTTTTCCGAAAGGACAAGATTCAAATTGTTACTTAGAACTCCTTATTTTTTAAGTTGAACCTTATGATACATGCGTCAATATTGGCGCTTTTTAACATGTGTCCAGTGTTTCAAAGAAATGGATATGTAGGGGAAAGCAATCTATTTCACTGTCCTAACTTAAAATAGGATCATTTTTAAAGAGCAATCCATTATTTGACCCTTGAAATTCCATTACTGATGTTAACCCTAATGAGAATTCACCTACTTGGTTCCTTAATTTTTTCTTTTCAATAGGAAACATTTTAAGAGAGAGTGTCGCAATAGTGATGACGAAATATTAGAATCTGTGCGATAAATTAATTGTGAATAAAAGAGTTATATATTAATGTCCGCGTATAAATCTTGTTCATTATTCCTTCCTCATAATTGTTTAGTTTACTTCTGTTCTGCTCTTTCATTCGCTACGCTATAAAGAGTAATAAGTTACAAATTTTACATAAAAAAAAGAACTTCTATTAATTCCAAAACAAGAAACCATTATTAGGAAGAGAAATGAAAACCTTGGAATTCCACAATATATATATATATATATCACTTTATTCAACGACCCGGGTTTGTGTTGCGGATGGGTAAAGTCATTGTTGGCGCTGTATTGTTAGGAGAG
>WURS02451347.1:0-14182 GCA_011762765.2 Rhinocypha anisoptera
AGCCATGTACTCCACCTCATCCTCCTCCGAGTCTTCCACGCCTCCGTGCAACTCTCCTCCTCCAACACCTCCTCCACCCCCTCCTCCCTCTGTCGTGAACAAAAAATTTTTCTTTTCATGATTTCACCAAGGGGTGGTCAAGGTCGCTTTACGATACGGGATTTACAGACGTTAAAAAGGAGACGTTATGTCAAGTTTTTTTTTTAGATTGTAACCGATTCTAAAACGAAAAATGCGTTTTTTTTACGTCTTCCATTAAACTTGTCTCCCCGAGCAGTGGCAACAAGTCATGTTGCTATGCCAGTGCCGGTTTTGAACATCAAAAAAAAAAGCAAGGAGTTGATTGTTTGAGATATTTAAATAGTGAAATGGGCAATTTCAAACTTTCTTTCTCGCTGAATACAGCAAAGCCTTCGGGACTTTAAATTTATTATTCATGGCATTCTTCAATTGCTGAATTTGTTTATCAAGTTTCCGATTAAACCTTTTCTTTGCGACACCCACAAATATAAAATGAACATAGACTGATTATAGGTAAAACACAAAAAATATACTTTGCCGTTCCACAAACAGTTTTATTTAAACCCGACTGTTTTCGACACTTGAGTGTCATCTTCTGGAAACAGAAGATGACACTCAGAATACATTTTTTGTTCAACGGCAAAGTATATTTTTTTGTGTTTTACCAATAATCATCATGAAAGAGTTCCACCAAGTGACGATAATAAAATAAATACTGGGAAACTAGGTGCTTAAACTAGCAGAGCCTCATTGCCTAATTGACAATACAAAAATAAAGGGATATTTACTGTAAGGTGAAGAAAGTAGGTTTAAAAATACTAATTTGATGAAAAGATGCCGGTTTATATTCACTAACGTTACATATGTACAAGCTTCAAGCTGGGAAGCAGCGAATCCTCTTTTTTTGCGCAAGCTTATTAATACCGATCCTAATTTTTTTCCCCACTAAAACGCTAATTACGATAATCCTTATACATTATGCATTTTTCTCTCACTTAAGCAAAATATAAGTATTTAAAGATACAAATTTGGAAAGGACATAAACATAATTCCTCTATTATGATGTTTGTAAATAAACGGCGGTTTTCATGAAAACGCTATCTTCATGACATGTGAACTTTTGCACATATCATTATCTACAATGCTTCTATTTGAGTAATGGTCAATTCATATCATTCACCGAGATAAAAGAAGAAAAGTTGAATCGCATTAGTCCTTAAATATTCCTTCTTTGTTCACAGAAGTATCTTCCATTTGTTTGTTCATCATATACAATTCATCGTTTTTGTGAATTATTCTTTGACGTTTTTCAACAGAATGAAAGAAGAATGGCTATAAAGTATTATCATGAAAAGTTTGAACGGGTGAAAATTTTGTTTAGTTTCTATTTCAAATTTACGTTGTAAAGGAATGAAATAGGAGTCTAAAGAAAGATCAGCCTCTCCATTAATTGCGCCCTATATCATAAGATTTTCGAAGCTAACATTAATTTTAAGAATACATTCCTTTAAGATAAAAGAATTTTTACCATGCCCTACACACATGGAGACAGAATTAATTAAATAAGAAGTTCGTCTATAAACTCGCATATGGAAAAAATTATAAAAGTTTTACTGCTTTCACTCTGTACCAATCGAACGACGCAAATAACTTTTTAAACTATGACCGTGGTGATTCAGACGGAGACGCTCATTAATGTGTGGAACAATTTTATAAATATAATGGATTAAAAATATAGAGATCCACGTTTTGACCTGAAGAAAGGAACTTTGATGTCTAAATGAAAAACTAATTAGCAATGTGAATATAAATCGCTATGATTGCGAGTCTTAAGGTCAAGAGTCAGAGACCAATCACATAAAGACAAGGAGGTCAACAGTAAACCATTTTTATTTTTTGGAATAAGTAATGCGTTACCAATTAATAACAGTATCCCAAGAGATACGCCAACGGAAAAAGTGCAACAGTTGCGGAACAGAAACTGGGGAATTATTAGAAAATTCAAGGTAATCATCACTCTTTGTGACGATGTACTTATTGCATTGAATAACAACGCGTGGAAACATCACGCTTTATGGAGTTGCTCCACTCGATAAAATATACAAGTAAATAGACACAGTAAAAAAATTTGTTTTTAAGGGGAAACAACAAGGAAATATTAGAAATTAATTACCAGAACAGGAAATGATACATTTGGAGTTCAACTGTGTGTTATAAAGTACCAGAAGAAACTGTGAAAGCCATTTTATCCATCAAATTGAGTAGTATTCAGTGGAGAATAATTGCCAAAGGGCTGATATAATGGTACAATTTTTTTTTGTAATATTATTCCCTATACGCTATCTCCATTAAGAGGAATACTTTACCAATCTACCGCATTAAATTGCAGTAAAATGAAGGAAAAACATTTTAACAGACATATTGCCCTGAGTTCATATGGGAAAAAATGATATCTGAATAGAATTTACAATCTGTTATCTAAATATGTTCACTTAAATAAAAAAGTGTATACATTATTCTAACATGTACTCGTTTATCCTGATTTGTTGGTGTATAATAAGCTCAAACTGATATTAGGTATTGTCATAAGCTGTTATTATTATTAAAGTCTATTGTTTATATGTATAAAATATTTCTTTACATAATGCTTATAAGTTCCACGATAAAATAATTAAAAAAATGCATATAATTTTCTAATTTATCACATTTTCCTTAAAACAATTCCTGTAATTAGATTAGAAAATGGCATTTTTACTGCAAGAAGTAACTACTTTTTTGTTTTATTATAACCAGGCGTCATGAAATCATCATGGCATCCCAGCGATATCTGGTAGATTTTTTCTTCGTTTAATCCTATTCATTTCAGTTTTTTATAATAAGACGATTCTTATTAGTCCTCTCATATTATAGCCTTAATTTGGACAACTACCACTTTTTCGGGATTATCTTTAAGTTCATTTCAGGCTTCACACTTTGCTAGATTGCTTCTTTCCTAATTAATACCACGTAAGTACATGAGGAACATTTAATCAAGATACTACATCACTTAGAATATTTTGGTAATGAACTATTCCCGTGGAGGAATAACCGTGAAAGTTGAGTGGCCATACCAGCAAAATGGGTGCATTTATGATTCGCTTGGTCCTTCGCCTCCCGTAAATGGACTGCAGGACTCATTTTCCCTCCGAAATGGTTGCTTAAAGTTATCAAGATAAAATCTAATCCCTATGGAGGAGTTCTTTCTGAGGTATATAAGGTCTGATTAGTACTCCTACTCTGATAAAATGAATTTGGAACAATAGCGGGCAGAGCATCATTTGCGCCTAGGTGTGTGGCCGAAATACAGACCGCCTAGTTAGATTGACATTCAAGAAACAATAAAGCGTTTGCAGTAACAAGAAGGAAAGTGACGAGGAACCACTAAGATTCACCACGCAGTACACTAGAGTGAACAAAATTAATGAAAGAACAAATATTGTTAATTGCGTTACTCTCTGCATTAAGCACTCAACTTGTACAAACCGCGGGTTACGCAAAATTCTCTCGGTGATATTCAAATGAAACATTAGCACAGGCAACTCAAAACATGTGGGAACTAATAGGCAAAAAAAATAAAATTACTTGCAGGGTAGAAATTTATTAGTTATTACAATATGGTTATCAGAGTTATTGGTAAAAATGACAAGCACTAACTGATGTAGATGGCCATTATCACCAGTATATTTGGACATAATCATTATCCTCGCGAATCGTTACGGATGTACAGGCGATATTCCTAAAGGGTAGATAAAAAAGGAGGGAATCCTGAAGTGTCTCTTAGGTGAGAACCCCAAATCAATGATGACACTTTGAGACGAAAAATCGTAGTGGTAAAACAGTACGGTAAAAACAGTAAAGTATAATTCTCAGTGATATTTCGTATATAAGAAAACGAAATATCCTAGATGGAAAAGAGTAAAAGTTTTACAATGAGCTAGGTAATAAACTATTCACTCCTATCCGAGTACCACCAATTTTTAGTACGCATGAAATAAGGCTTTCAACTTTCGTATATACATATTAAATTATATTACGGAAAGTCGGGATAGTGAAAAATGACGCATAATCGAACAGATAGCTGGAACAGATTCAAACCGCATCTACAAACTAGAGTAAAAACGATAGAGAAAGAAAAATCCAGAGATTCAAAAGAGCAAGCAGAGTCACAGCGATAAACCCAGAGTAAATAAAACCAAAGTAATATATAAACAATAAGATAAATAGCAAATTGAGAGTAGAAGTGTCAGAAGAGAATTGAAGAGGTATATAGTGACAATTTATTGATAAAATAGAGAGTGGGGAACAGATCATAGGTTAAATAAGAAACAGTGGAAAATTTTGAGGCGAAGATGAAAAGTCCAAGAGAAATGGAAAACTGTGGGTGAGAAAGCTAGAGAAGCGAATGAGAGTGATATTTAGCTTAGCCTAAGATTATTTAACTTAATTTAATATTTTGCTCGTTGGCTAAATACTAACATAAGTGATATCCAATTGGAAGAAGTAAAATTGTCGAAAATAAGTAAGTTCCCTAATATGAAGGAATTTCTGCGTCAAGCAAGATTAAATACTCTAAATATGAATTTATACGGAGAAGTGAAAAGAAGGAAAACGGACATTGTGCTTAATTTTTGTAATATTTTACGTGGTATCCAGTATTTATTTATATTATAAATATAAAAATATTGGTAAAAAATTGTTGTAAATTTAAATTTACGGCAAATAAAATATTTATCGCACTTAATAAAGAAGACTCGAAGAATTAGAGAGCATGAGACGCAACGAATCGAATTACATAAGGGAAGGGAATAGGACACTGGAAGGATAACTTTTGGACCATAGTTTTAGATAATGAAACTTAAATTAGCGCGAGAAACATATAAGCCTATTTAGCTCTGATATGATAACCTGTATACAGAGAAAAACACTTTAAAGAAGAAAACAAAGTTTCTTGGGTTACGCTGTAGCATTAACTTGAAAGAAGTGTCGCCCGAGGTCATTGTCAGGTATAAGTGCGTTCCGAAATAAAGGCATGAATATTTTAAAAATGATATCACGGATTTAATAGCATGTGATTTATATCATATTACTGACAAAATTTAAAGAAAATGTGAAAGATATTGACTACATTTAAATAGGTTTAGTTGATCAACATGGACAGGTATATAGATGTATTTATCCTCGGGCCTAAACTGAGACTTTTTTAAGCTGAAACTGAGTCTTTTTCCAAAATAATAAAGTACACACGACAACAATTGTGTAACGATAGAATATGTTTAGCATACCAACCTTCGGGTTGATCACTGTGGTTTAGAATATGTTTAACGTTCTGTGTATTTCGAATGAGCAATCGGCAGAACATATTGATAAAAGTTGAAGTCACTAGAGTAGAATACCGTATTAATAGTAGAAAAATAATGTAGGGATAATACTTGTGTCTAAAGATTTACGATAAAATCCGGCAAAATCCATAATTTTCAAATTATCCATCTAGGAATTATGAAGAAGGGCACATAGAGAGATGAAGGTAGGAATGAAAACGCGAAAGATGCTGAATAAGCCAGGTTTTTGGATGAAGCTTAAGCTACCAATCCAGAAAAAGGATTGGTGTCATATTTGAGCGTATTATGGGATCAATGTCAGAGATATTGGAAGATAAATCACTGAAAATAGGAAATTAATAACTTTCTCGGAGCATTGGGAAACTAGGCTAAATCGCTAAGAATATTAATGTAACAGCGATTTTGATAGACACATAAAATAGTGGAAATATCAATCTATTTTTACAATAATATTTTTGGTATTAACATATTAGAGAAAGAAATTCATCATAAAAGGGCTATTTTGAGACAAGGCGCAAATGGTTATAGTGTACTAAAAGATCCCTTGAGTGAAAATGTAAAAAATAATTATAAACGTGTAATACGAGCTTATATTTCCGAAAACTAAAATATGAGGAAGAAAGAAACCTGGATGGACACCATTTATTTTAGTTACTGGAGAGAATAATGTTGGAAGAACATATTAGTTAGATTTTTTAATTGTTATGAACGAAGGGAAAGAGGATTTTCTTTTAAAATTAAAGAATGTTACTGGATAATATTTTCAATTATATTAGAAAAATACTTGGGTGAAGAGCAAAGGTAATTTTTTCATAGGATGATAAGAAGCTGAAAATTTGTGCCAAAAGAAGAATTATGACACATTTCAGCAAATAAATCAATGAAAGAGAATATTCCAATAGGTATTCAGGATCTGCTGTATACTTTATATGGCAATATAATTTGTAAGAGAAGCAAATATAGTATACCCGCAATCCGTAATCGGGTTTCAAAAGATGGAAGCAAATTTGGAATAGAAGTTCTAACTGGTAACCTCAAAAGTAAGTAATATATCATTATCATACCAGAGGTCTCGATAAAAATCCATAGAAACACCTTTTTTGTTAAATGTTTTATTTAATGCCAAACATAAACAAAACAAGAAGAAAAATTCATTATCCTAAGCTCGTTTAAATTAAATATGACATAGAATAACTATATGAATAATTGAGGATAATATTTTGTTATGCTGTAGTCTATTTCTGAAGTAGGTATTCCACTGAGCTACGACGAACATGAAAATCAAATGTGAATGCTGCTTTTAACAGATTGGCGTAACATTACATTCAAGTTTAGCTTTTGTCTTAAAATGATTTGCAGCGCCGAACAAAGTTTTTGAATATTATTTTATTACTTAAAAATTTTCGGAGTGTATTATATAGCTGAACATAAGGGATACAATAGATATTACATAGCAATTAGTTCAATAAGGAGAAATCATCGCTTTCATCAGTTTTTTTTACAGTGGATTAGCAAACGTCAAAAAAAAACATCTAATGCAGAATAATAACATGCTGGAGAAATAGTGGTCATATGACTGTACACATCAAAAGAATGATTTTTCCGAAAATAATCTTATCTCATTTTAAACGGGTTGATTTTTTTATTTGGTTTGCCACATTTTGTGACCGCATACCCTTGATGATGTCATCCACTCAGAAAAAATAGTTTGAGACAAATACAGAATCCATTCCTTGTGCAGGATTAAAACCCGCGACTTTTGGGTTACAGAAGAGCCTGGTACTCCCTCGGTTGACCCTGCCGACATTATCATATCTCGATAGGAAATATCTTTGGTAATAAACAATATTTTCCATGTTCTCTTTATTGTATTCCGGATCAATGTTAAAACTCCGATGTTCTAATTTTACGGAAGCCGAAACTTAGGATAAACTTTCCCCCAGGACCACGGGGAAACTTAAATTCACGAAGCCCAAGGGGTAGTCAATTATAAAACCTTTCTTTCTTCGACGAATTGGCAATTCAGAGTGTGGCAAAGGCTTGAGATATAGATTCAGAGGGGTCTGAGGCGAGAGGGGTAAGGTGTGATCCGTGGAGAGGAGATCCGAGGGAAAATTGGTTACGAGTCCCAAGAAACAAAGGCATAGACTAGGAAGTAAGAAGGGGGAGAATGGAAAGAATGGAAAGAAATGAAAGGGAAAAAGATGAACGAGAACAGGAGAGACGGAGGGGGGTAGGCAGGGGGGAGGGAGGAGTTTGAGATGATGGTTGTCCGAATGGATCAGGAGGTCAGGAGGAGGACAGGGGAGGGGGAGGGGAGGAGGGGATTTGTTGGGCAACGGCGTGATGGGTGGACGGCGAAAGGAATGGGGCGGGAAATATAGTGCCTCTTGAAGCGAGAGGGTTAAGAAGACATCTCGCCTCGTTAGGTTGAACTTTGGTAGCGGGCCAATAAACTCCTCGCCTCTCATTAAAAGGCTCCATTGTCACCACTCATCCTCCCCAGCTACACCCCTCTCCTTTCACCCACCCCCACGATTCTCTTCTTCCCTCTACCCCTTCCCCCCCTTCTCGACTACCCTCGCCACGCGTCCTACTCCCCACCCACTCCTTACCCAACCTTCTCACATCACCCCTCCTCTTGTCCCACCGTTTTTCCTTAACTATTGCATCCCTAAGCCACCTCTCTCCCCCTTTCTCCACCTCCACCTAGTTTCTCCAGGAGAAAAGCCCCGGACCCCGCTGTGTCATTATAACTCGTACCCCTCAATCTCTTAAGTTTTCTTATTTCCCTTCTTGCGCGATAAACAAGGAAGGGCCCCGTATTAAATAAAAGGAGACAAACATGGAGGTACGTACGTGGGACATAAAAAGTAATAAAGTCGAAATAAAAAAAGATGTCAGAGAGAGAGAGGGGGAGGAAAGAGATGGAATGATTGAACGTTAAAAAGAAAAACTGAGTAAATAGCGGGGAGTGAAAGCGGGTCGAGCGCCGCGTTTATTTTTTTGAGTTTGTTTCGCGTCACGGTCTGTTTATTCTGTGGAATGCCCCAATTCAGAAAATCTTGGCAAAATAGACGCGGAAATCCGTGGAAATATTCAGAGGAAAGATGAAACATAAATACTGGAACTTGCATTTTGAAATAATTTCTACTTCTTTTGTGCAACGAAAGTAACGGCAGTAGCATTACAGTTATAACCGAAAAACATAACAATCCACAACTAAAAAAAATCACCGTTCACAAATCATAATCGCCATTAATCTTTTTAAAATTTGTGCTTTCAGAGGTTTAAGGGAGTAAAGACACACACACACGCACGCATGTGCATGTTGCGTAACTCACGGACATCTTAAATATAAGCAGTTAAGATTTAAAAGACAGAAAAACTAAAGGTAGAAACAAAAAACGACACAATCTGCGAATATTATGTACCACGTATGTTGAAGTTAAGAATAAATAGGATTCCTATTCTAATTATTTCGATAAAGTTGATAGGGATACCGAACATTCAGAAATCGTTTGTCGTTTATTATGTATCTGTTTTTCTCTATTCATTAATTTATTTGCTTATATACATACAAGGAAGTGACTCTGACCGTTAGCAAGCGGGTAGGGATAAGGAAGATGCGATAAAAGTGCAAATAGATGACAGGACTAAGAATGGAGAAGGGTACTATCGTTTAAAATACCTGGTGTTATTGGCAGAAATGTTCATCTCATAACAACATAATATTGTTGCTAGGATAACTTTGAATTATATCAATGTCCTCCTACACCAAAAAACCCAAGGGTAGATAAAACTTAAATTCTCCATAGCAAAAAATATCTGAATGGGCCTGGTGATATCCATTCGAAATTATGCTTCGACTATCAGGAAGGAAAACGGATACCCGAATACGGTAGAGAGACAATAGTTTAATACGTAATAATTTGCAACATATAATGTACTATCCGTCAAAGAATTAAAATCATTCAATTTACATTCAAATGTACTGTAATTATAGAATATAGAGGCGATGAAAGTTCGATTTTCCCAAAATTAAGTGACTTAAAATACAAATAAACACCCTTTTCAAGCATAAACCCAATAATAACGTAATAATATTTTGCTTAAACGTAATATTTTATATCATTAAATCAATATAAAAATAAACGTGTATAAAATAAGAAAATATAGCCTTTCATCCAAGTTTTAGTCTAAGTCCGCAGATTTTTTTCTTATTTTTTCATATTTTAATGAAAGTACGAAATTTATCCTGAAAGGAAATATTATCATGTTCCCAATTACCTAACATGTAAATGAATAAACATCTCTGAGCTCAAAGAAGGATCTTTTATTTGAGGCAATTGATTTTTCCGGATCTTGCCCTGAGAATTGCAGAGTGATAGCTTGATTGAGTCAGTGAGTGAGTTATTTTGCACATTTATAAAGCTAAAAAAATGTATAAGGCACATAAACACGCGAAAAACAAGCCAAATAAATACACCATACATACAATTCGGAGGATTCGTGTATTTTCACTGATTTTCAAAGTGTTTAAGCTGAATAATTATTAGTTCCGTTCGCTCACGATTTCCCATGCCTTTCTCTCTAAAACCAAGCGTTCGGAATAATACCAGGGTTTTAAAAATGATCAATTTATTCCATTTCAAATAACCACAGAAAAGAATTTCACAGACAGGGTATGTGAACGCATGAGAATTTGCAACACTGTGCTTTTGATTGACTGACGCAGGAAAATCTATTTTTCATTCATAAAGTAAATGGACTTTGGGCTCGAGGGCAGATCAAACATAAGGTAATCTATTTAACGAACGCAATTACTTCAAGCTACGTAATGTTTGGCCATTCGGATTACTGGGCCACGGACGAACGATATCACAAATGATGTGCTTTAATTGAGCCCGGATTGCGCCCTCCAATTTGCATCGTTCAAAAGGGCTAACCAAACAATTGGATGAAATAGAAACATTTCCATTTGGTGAAGTTCCCCCGGAACGATCGCAAAATGGTTCGAGGAATCGAATAATGTAGCGCACGCTGAATGGTTTGCGATGTTGTCGGAGCGGCATGGATATCCCTAAGCATTAATGGGAGTTTTACGTATGTAAGGGAATCCGAGCAGTAGTTAATCGGGCTCTGCTGCGCACGAACTAATAAGGACGGATGGAATGCAGGGAGCGTGGCCAGTCGAAAAATGTTACTGACGGATCAGCAGGTTGCTGCGCTGTGTTAAGCACAAATCATCAAAATCGTTCCTCCCCCCATTTTCTGGGTCAATTGACTTTCGTTTTTTATGCCACTTCCAAATTCTTGACTCAAATCTCTCACAGCCTAGATTTTTAATCGAATCACGCAATCTACTCACATCGCTATACTTTGGAAATGGGGACGGTCGATAGTCTCACCAAAGGGTATAGTGAAAAAGAGACTCATTCATCTAAAATACCCCGATGTCTCACGTTGAACCCTCCTGATCTTCTTACAGGGACTTGATGTCGAACATTTATCTAACACGATTCCGGATCTGAAACTTCTATCACGTCACTTTATAATTATAATAAGAAAGATTTTTTCCTGAAAAAGTGTATTTAATGAATGCGAGTGAAGGAATGAAAAATTTTACGAAAGAATTATATGAAAGGTTTGAGAAAAACACATTTCAATTCCACATAGAAATATATTTATTCGTTCACGTCCAGGTTTCACCGTGATACGGAATCTTCAGGTAAAAAATACAAGTAAAAACCAGGGCAAACGCAATTGGGAAGGAAAGGAGTAATGTCCATTGGTGGGAGGATGTGGTGGGGTCAGTGGAGGTGGATGGGACGCCGTGCGGTCATTCTCAGGTAGCCAGGCGGGTGGCAGGGGGGTGGAATGGGGAAATTCAAAAGAGGGGTAATGTCATTGACAAGGTCGAAATATTTTGAATTTGAACAAATTTCTATCTTCCAAGGCATTTAGCTTGGGTTCCTTCCCTTGTGCGTGCAATATCTATGGTTTAATATCACTCTGGCGTCCTTGTACGTGTAAGTGTTTAGCAAGTGAAAGAATATCAACAAGTAACGCCTGAAACCATATCTTATAAGAAAATTATAAATGTATCACAGACATTTTCATTTTGATTTACCTGATTTTTCACTAAACGTAATGATAAACTTAAATAAAATTGACGAAATCAGGCTTCACTTCGTGGAAGCTAGGAATATCCATGGTTGGAATAATATATGTATCTTACTTATTCACAGTTTTTATTTGGTCGTACAACGTGTTCCACCGTTCTATAGCACCATCAGGACATTCTGAGGTTATTGGGTTTTGACAAAATATATATATATACACACACACACAAATCATTGGTGCGGTAGGTTGTGGCAGAACGTACCTGATGAAACCGTAGAACGGTGAAACGGGTTTTGCGACCAAATAAAAACTGTGGGAAAGTACGATACATCTATTATTCCAACCGTGGGTAATAATACACGTTAATAATATGTAATAAAAGGAATGTAATGAAATTTTCGATAAGTAGGAAAGCTAGACTATACATCAAGTTAGAAGGAAATAGATTAGAACAGGTAGAAAAGTTCACTTATTTGGGAAGCATCATAGAGGAAAATTAGACTGTGTCATGAATATCAGACGAAGAATTGCACTAGCAAAAGAGGCCTTTGCGAAAAGTAAAGAGTTAATGAGAGGTAATAAAGATTTGAGAAAATATTAGTAAAAACCCTAATATGGACTATATGGATCCGAAACCTGGTCCATGAGGAAGGATGAAGAGCTTAGATTGGAGGCTTTTGAGATGTAGGTTTGGTAACGGATGGAAAAGGTGAAGTGACAGAGAAGAAAACAAATGAAGAATCTTTGAGAATGGTAGGGGAGGAGAGGCGTTTGCTACGAGAAATCCAAAAAAGACAAGAACGGTGGATGGAAGGGGTACTCAGGGCCAATGGGTTGTTGAAGGTTGTAATAGAGTGTAGAATCTTGGATAAGCGGGGTAGGGTAGGAAGATAATAGGGATATTGGACAGAATGATAGAGGGTAGAAAGATTTGAAGAGAGATTTGAAGAGGTATTAAAGCTAAATGTTAACGGCCAACCTAAGGTCAGACTCATCAAAAAAACTTCCTTAACCGGTAGATTACCCTTCATCAATAATAGGTAATTATCAAATCCAAAATCTTCCAGTAAGTAGAAGAAAATCCAGAAGCTAAATATCAGTACCGTTTTTCAGTATATCAGGACATTCTAGACAGTACAGCATTAGACCATTCAGCGACTAGAGTATAACACACCTTATGCCTTCAATACTCAACAACTGATTGAGAAGGTATGCAATATCAGCAAAATACTTTTGCGTGATCGAGTTTTTCCATTCATTACCGTTAACTAATTGCAAAGGAAGCTTAACTGTAACAACCCAGACAGTAAATGGATATCTATAGATATCTAAATCATGTCTATATATGTCTATCCACAGATGATATACCAGTAGATATCTATTAGATATTTAATAGATATGCATCTAAAATATATCTCCCTAAAGTAGCTATTAGATATACATGGGAGCCACAGTATAGATATGTATTAGATACATATGGGAACCACTCTAAAGATATCTAACCGATATGTTTGGGAGCCATTTTAATAGATTTATATTATACATATATAGATAACTCCAGCGCCACACAGCAAATGGATATTTATAGATATGCAATTCATGTCTATCCATAAATGATCTACCAATAGATATTTAATAGATATACATCTAATATATATCTCGCAAAAATATCTATTCGATATATATCGAATGGGAGCCACAGTATAGATGTCTATTAGACATATACAGTTATACCCAGCGCCACATAGCAAATAGATATCTACAGATGTGTAAATCATATATATCCATAGAAGATCTTCCAATAGATATCTATTAGATATTTAATAGATATCTATTGTTTAATATATCTTTTGGTAGATATCTAATAGACATCTATTGGAAGATATCTATTATATACTTTTTTTTGGACAATAATATATCTACCGTAAATATCTATAGATATTTATTCATTTACCTATCAATATCTATTAGATATCTATTTTCTGTCTGGGAGTGTTCCAAGACTTCTGCCCACGACACGGTATCCCATCAAAAACAATTCCTGTCGTTATTAGTTATTAGGCGTCACTCGTTTCAAGTCCCAATCGACTAACCAACCGGACACAGTTGTAGTCTCCGTTAATCCCCGGCTCCACCGTGGTAGGTGCTCCCCCTAAGCCCCCCGGCCAATACTCTATACCAGCACGGTCCAACCCTTCCCTCCACTTCCCTCCAACCTTCCCTCGCAGGCAACATACTGCGCCTCCCCACACCTGAGGAGGCGGGGCGCCGCCGCGGTGTGGGTGTCGAGGATCCCGCCGCTGCGACGTGACGGGAGAAGGAAATCAATTTCGAAAGCGGGAATGAGAATGGGAGAAGTAAAGAGACGCCGAGAGCGAAGGAACAAATAGAAAGACGCCGAAACGGATTAAACGGGAGGGCCAAAAGGTAATGAGGGGTGTGGGGGCGGGGGAGGGGGGCGACAGAGGGGAAGTGGGCGTTGGGTGGGCAGCGCGCAACGTAGGGGGTGGGACGCGGTCGCTGGGCAGGAAGAAGCTGATGGGAGGGAGTGGGTGGTGCGGAAGTGGGGGGGAGGGGGGGAACCAGGGAGTCCTTAGAAGGAGGAGGAGGTGCCTGCGTGCGAGGAAAGTAATCAAAGGCTGGGAAGTAAGGGAAGG
>WURS02451358.1:0-14181 GCA_011762765.2 Rhinocypha anisoptera
CTCTCTCTCTCTCTCTCTCTCTCTCTCTCTCTCTCTCTCTCTCTCTCTCTCTCTCTTTCTCTCTCTCTCTCTCGCTCTCTCTTTCTCTCTCTCTCTTTCTCTCTCTCTCTCTCTCTTTCTCTCGCTCTCTCTTTCTCTCTCTCTCTCTTTCTCTCGCTCTCTCTCTCTCGCTCTCTCTTTCTCTTCCTCTTTCTCTCTCTCTCTCTCTCTCTCTCGCTCTTACACTTTAAACTTTATAAACATATTGAAAACTCAACTTTGTTGGTTAGAGATTGAGTTAAGTTAGTCAAGTTAAGTAGTTGTCAATTGAGAAGCATAGCTATAGAAAAAGAATAGTTATTAAGAGTTTTTTTGTGCTTTATAGAAAAGAGAAGAGTGACTGTGTCTTTACATACAATGTATCTAAGATCAGGAGATACTTTTTTTGTGACTATATATCACATGTTTCTCTTGACGTCTTGATTTCGAGTTTTGCCTGACTTTAGGGTGACTTATAGAACATGCTATCTCTGTGCTAGGGTCAATATTAGGACACTTTTTCATATAAAAAAAGTATTTAAACACAGTCTTCTTTCTCTTTTTTTCTCACTCTCTCTCACTCTCTCTCACTTTCTCTCTCACTTTCTCTCTCTCTCTCTCTCTCTCTCTCTCTCTCTCTCTCTATGGTCTCTATATAAAAGTGATCAAACACGAATGATTGTGGTAACACACTCTTCCAAACATATATATTTTTTGACTTACCTCTTCTCACTGAACATCTTCGAATATAATGGATCGGTGGTTTGAAACCATCTTCTCCAACTGGTCCTTTTTGGCCCAGCTCACTCTTGTGGCAACTTTGCTTTTTCTGTAAGAAACCAAAATTTTAATGATTAAGCAAAAAAATCAAACAAATTGTCAAAACAATTTTAAAAATTAATTGACTTACATATCTTTATTATAGATTCTTTTACCGGAAGTACAGTTATTGGTCTTCCAGAGGCATCCGTGGCCCACGTCCAATTCCGGTATTTGGCAACATATCCCAAAGAATCCTAAGCACTCCCGAAGTGTTTGAAATGAAATGGATGCGTCAGTATGGCAAAGTATACGGTCTCTACTACTGTTTGGAGCCAATTTTGACCATTATGGAACCGGAACTGATTCGAACCGTAATGATCAGTAACTTTCCCAACTTTGTCAACCGTCGCCCGACGAGAACCTTTCACCAAGTGTGGAATCAGAATTTGTTTCTCAGCGAAAATGACGATTGGAAGCGAATTCGAACTCTCACCACGCCATCTTTCACCACGGGAAAATTGAAATCTATGAATCGACTCATGTTGACCTGTGTGGATAAACTGGATACCTACTTTCAAAAAGTCACTGGCAAAGCTTTGGGGGAAGCTCATCCAATTGAATTGAGACAGGTTTTCTCTGGTTTCACCATTGACGTTATTGCCTCCACTGCGTTTGCCACCGAAACCAACGCGAACAATCCGGACAATCGAGTCAATGAGTTTGTGGTGCAAGGATTAGACCTCTTCCGCTTTCCACCCATCAACATCATGGGTTTGCTAGCTTTTCCCCGGTGGGTCAATGATCTGATTGGTGTTAGGTCGTTCTTTCGGGATGAACCTCTCGAGTGGTTTGTCACTCTAACAAGTAAGATTGTCAGTGAACGAAAGAAGATGAAGAATCAAGATCAGTATCAAGACTTGGTACAATTGATGCTTGATGCCTATGTTGATGAGCAAGAAGTTAAGGATGGCGACTATAATCGACTTACGGCTACTGGAGACAGTACTAATATAAATGGTATGCCACAAGTTTTAACATAAAATCAAGTTTAAGTTAAAATTTAACACTCGGTTAAGCTTTACGTTTTTTAACGCCGAGGTTTCTCAAGTTTATTTTGATTCAGACTATTGCGCATGCGTTAGGCTTATAAACAAAAAAGTTATTTTTTTACAAGAAGGCCGGAGCTAAAGCGTCGTCTGCCTTTTGTAAAAAAACGGAGGCAAATCCGCTGAGGGCAAACTCGAGTTATTATAATTCGATAGAGTATGCAAAAAATCAAATCGAGTGAGAATTGGAAAAGCTCGAAAGTTCGAATCAAATTGAATATGAATTCGAAGAGTTATGCACAACATTTGAATCGAATCAGAATAAGATTTCGAATCATAACATAGAAAGTTAGATTCGAATCTGCAATGAATTCGAATCACAACAGTGCAATCACAACAACGAAAGTTGGATTTGAATCGGTTAAGCACAGTGGAAGTAGCGTAACTCTCAAAGTACAACAAAAAATGGCAGAAAACCAAAAATTCTAGAACATAGAACATAGAAACCCACGACCATACTTTTCATTAATATATAATGGATTAATATCTTCTATTTTCGTCTTCTTTTTAGAAACACCAATTGAAACCAAAGAAAACAAAGTGACCGACTCAAAGCAACGAAAACCGGGACTAACCGAGGAGGAGATTGTGGCGCAAAGTCTCATCTTCATGAGTGCAGGCTTCGAGACCACCGCTGCCACATTGGCCTATTGCATTCTCGAACTAACCCGATCAGAAGAAATTCAAGAAAAACTTTACCAAGAAATCATCTCGAAACTTCCCGAAAAAGTTCAACGTGGATCCGACGAGTACTTCGATGCCATCCTAAATCGAATGCCCTATTTGGAGGGTACAGTCAAAGAGACACTTCGCATGTACCCACCGGTGATTCGTCTGGAACGGCGAGTCGGTGTTGATCACTTCAAACTAGGCGGCATCGAACTCTACAAGGATCAAGTGGTAGAAGTACCGGTTTATGCTGTACATCACTGTGAAGACTTCTACCCCGAACCGGAACGATACAATCCGGAAAGGTTTCTACCGGAAAACAAGGATAATCTCGTACCGTATACTTATCTTCCGTTCGGTGTTGGTCCTCGAAACTGTGTTGGCATGAGGTTTGCCTACCAGGAGATCATACTTTGCCTCGCGGAAATTGTTCGAAAGTATCGCTTTGAGAAGAATGTGAATACACCGGAAAAACTTAAGTATCGCATCGGGTCTACCTTTCTCACGGTGGACTCTCTTCCGGTGGACATTCGGTTGAGAGTTTAAGCTGTTTAGTTGTTAACTTATATTATGAAATAAAATAAATAAAAATCTCCTATATATTAATGTCATGGGTTTCTATGATCTATGTTCATGTTCTATGTTTTTTCATTTTTGATTCTCTGCCATTTTTTGTTGTACTGTGAAAATTATCCTACTTCTACTATGTTTAACTAGGGATCCAACCTTTAAAGAAAGTTTTTAGAAAAGCGTTACTTTAATAGTGCTTTTTAGCAAGAAACTTTCTAGAAACTCTCCTATGTAAATACACAGAGTTGACTTTTCTTGCTATCCCTAGTTTAACTGATTCGATTCTAATTTTGTGCATAACTTCGAATTCTTATTCAATTTGATTCGAACTTTCGAACTTTTTCAATTCTTACTTCATTCGATTCAAATTCTTTCGAATTATGATAACTCGAGTTTGACCTCGTGACTTTGCCGCTGTTTTTTACAATAGAAAGACAACGCTTTAGCGCCGGCCTTTTTGTAAAAAAATATAACTAATTGCTTTGTGATTATATGATTTCTGTAATCATGAGTCATGATCAAAACTTAATAACGCATAATACTTTATGGAAATGCTTCCAATAAATTAGAAGATTCATCTTTTGTGCTTAATTCAAGCCAAAACTAAATTTTGCTGTTTCTAAATAATTGAGATCAAAATGAGTCATAACAATTAAATGAATTTATCAAGATGATGATGAGACATCGGTAAATTATGTTAGTTCTTAGTGTTTTTGATTAAGAAGAATTGAGTGTAATATATCGATGATAAAAGTTAAGTTGCTGCTAGTGACATTGAGTGTTATCTCTCGAGCTTAATCACTTAAATCAATTAGAGAGACTATAACTATTGTTACCGAATAGTCTTAGTCATTCTAATAACATTGATATTAACATTAATAATAATAATCACTCAATCTGCACATCTGATCGACTTAAGTGGATCTTATAAGGTGACTCATACACATTTAAAGCATAAGATCTGTATTTATTGATGTGAGGCAAACTCGGCATCAGTCATCATTATAACTAGTTTTCAACATTCATCATTTAAACATCGATGTCTCGTTGAATGTGCAAACCTAACAATTTTATTTGTTTTAGTTGCCAAGTATATTCTAATTAAATTGGTAAAGTTGCTGAAAACGAGCTATCATTTGTCGATTCTCACATTTTGTCAACATGTTGACAATGCTATTATTAGCAATTCTTTATTTTGTATCTGTCAATGCTAATTTGATAACTCCACTGAATAATGCCAATCAATCTACAACTTGGAAGCAAACTTGTATAACTGGAAGTGAATGTCCGTTGATGGCTTTCTGTGATTCGGATGGACTATGTCGCTGTTACGACGGATACAAGTATCAAGATGGAAAATGTAATGAGCTAAAGCAGGGGTGGGCAAACCCATTGCCACATTGCCACAGTGGCAATTGGAGAGGGGTCGATTGCCACGTGTGGCAATTTGAATTTTCGCGCCATGTATTGACCAGTATGCAGTAGCGGCTTGCTATTGGGGAGAATTAAGTAAACCATGAGTGAATGGCCGGCTAATCCGGTAGCGTATTAGAAACGTTGTGCAGTGGCCACTGAGGCCACTGGCCAGTGACAATTCTTTTGGGCTGGCCAATGGAATGTGGTGTGACAGGTGGAGGACAATTGACCCTGGCAAAACACGTGGGTATGCGGAAATGAGTTACTCAGAGAGCCACATGCTGTCATTGGATTGCCCATTCTCACTTTCTCTTTCACTGCTTAGCTAACGTGCCCAAGTACCTAAGTTCATTAATAATATTAAGTGAATTTATTCATTATTATTTTTCTCGTCATTTTGCACCTAATTAAAACCAAACATGAGCATTCTTAATTTTTTCAAACCTCGAAATGAAAAACTATTGAGTGAATCATCTGTTTCTGATTCGTTGACCTCATCCTCGTTTGTAAATTCACCAACAAGTCAAAAGAAATCCATTGCTGATTTTTTCCCTTTCTGCCATAACCCAAATGCACTCTCAACTTTTTCACCGAATCCGACTTTAAAAAGAGGCTTGTTTGATGATACTGTTCAACTGGAAACCTCATCTAATAAAAAATCTAATAGAGATCAAAATCGAAAGTTTAATGCAAAATGGATCAACGATTATTTTGTTTACCAACAAGATAAAAATGACTCTAAATCTGTAATTTGTTTAATTTGCAAACATTCATTTCCATCTATAAAAGTAAGTAAAGTATATGTTGCATCAAAGAAAACTAATTGTATATTTTTGTTTACATGCATAGAGTTTTTTATTTTTAAAACATTTTGAAAATGTACATAAAAATTATAATGTCAATTATCCTTGTAGTTCAAAGGAAAGAGAGAATCAAGTTGAAAAATTGATTAATCAATTAAATAAGTCGCAAAATATAATTAAGAAAGCTATCAAAGGACCAGAACTTCTTACTCTTGCATCTTATCGAAATGCATGGTTGCTTTGCAAAAAAAAGAAACCATTTGTTGATGTGGAATTTTTAAGAGAAGTGTTAAAAGAAAACATTTATATACTGACATCTGATTGTGACAATAAAGCATTTCGAAAAGATTTAATTAGCAAAGTTGATTCAATACCACTAAGTCGTCGATCTATAACAAGAAGAGTGGTGCGATTATCGGAAGAAATTGATCTAAATTTAAAACAAAATTTACAAAATTGCTTATTTTTTTCATTTTGTATCGATGAAAGTTGTGATATTACAGACATCCCTCAAGCAGTCATTCATGTTCGTTTCATAACGCCAGAGTATGAGATTAAAGAAGAATTGTTGTCACTCACACAAATGGTTCGTAAAAGAGGTGAGGATTTTCTAAGTGTATTCCAAAAAGAAGCTAAAAAATTTAATTTGGATATGACCAAGCTGATTGGAATTACAACTGATGGTGCTCCATCTCTCACTGGTCCTAAAACAGGATTTGTAGCTTTGATGAGAAAAAACTACAATCTACCAAATTTTGTTGTGTCCATACATTGTTTTATACACCAGGAAAATTTAGTACCCAAAATTTTTGACGAAAAAGATAATGAATTTAAAGTTTTAATGGATGAAGTTTCGGCAATTGCTAAATTTATATTGAGTTCCGATGTACATCGATTTTTTAAAATGTTTATGAAGAACCTGATTGAAAAGCAAAATAAGAAAGAATCAGATGATGACGATGACGATGAAGTTGCACAGTTTTCCGATTTAACTTATTTTGCACTAGTGCGATGGCTCAGTCGAGCTGATGTTTTGAATCGAGTAGCAAGCATTTTACCTCATATTCATGATTTTCTTGATGAACGTAACAAATTGTCAGACTTTGAGTTTATTAACAATCAACATTGGAAAAACGACTTATATTTTCTTCGGGATGTAACTCAACAACTTTCGAATTTAAACAAACAACTTCAAGGAAATAAAATTGTCATTAATGAATTCTATTCAAAAATAAGAAGTTTTATTGAAGGATTAACTTTTAAAATTAATATGTTTAAAGAAAAAAAGTTAGATTATTTTGAAATGTTGAGTCAATATGGCAAAAATATTAATTACAAAAAATATGTTCAATGGTTAGATAAATTATTTTCAAAATTTACTCAGATGTTTAAAGAACTTAACGAGATTGAATCAGCTATATTGTTTTATGAATCACCATTTAATTTTAATTATAATATTCAATTATCTAAAATTTCAAATTCATTTAATTTAACTGATGAAGAAAAAAGGAAATTTGCTGACGAGTATTTTCAGTTGAAAAACGACGAAAAATATATTCAAATGCTAAATTCTGATTCTACTAAATTACTATATTTCTGGCAAAATGTTTTAAAATCAGAACAATTTCCCTTTATCTCTATGATTATTTCTAAATTAATGTGTTTACTTGGTTCAACATATTTGTGCGAATCAACATTTAGCATTGTTCATTTCTTGAAAAACAAATTTAGATCTAGAATTACACAAATTAATTTAGAAAGTGAGCTTAAATGCGCATTAACTAGTTTTGAACCCAATTTTGAAGCAATTGCAACTAAAGACTCTCTAAATCCATTGTAACTGTTTTTAAAATAATTGAAAATTATTATTATAATTTTGTAATTAATTATGTAGCAATTGTGTTTTATAATAAAAGATTGTATTTAAAATAACTAAATTAATTTTGAGTATAATTATAAAAATTTGTAGCCGTGTGGCAATCTGGACCATTCGATTGCCACACTTGTGGCAATCAAGACCCAAAAGCTTGCCCACCCCTGAGCTAAAGCAAAACCTCACTACTACTGTTAGTTCGCGAGAATGTTACACCGCAAGTGATTGTATGGGACAATACACCACATGTAGTGAGGAAGGTTATTGCCAATGTGAATATGGCTATCAACTTGGACCCAACGGGGTAGACTGTGTTCGGTTACTTCACCATACGTGTTTCACTAATCGTGACTGTGGAAAGGGAGCCGCGTGTCGTTTTACAAGATTTGATATAGATCAACCGAAATGTCGTTGTGATCTGTACTTTACGGAAACGGATTCGAGTGAGGTGAACTGTGTGCCAAGCATCAAACAGTGCACCGATTCGTATCAATGCAGCAAACATGCCTACTGTAGTTCAGTCACTAATAGGTAAGGCAAAAAGTAGAAATATCCGAAAAAACACGTTTTGGAGTGTTCTAAACTTAGCCAACAGATGGCGCTTTTATTTCAATGTTAAAAATACTGTCTGGTTATAACCTTACAATTTTAAAAATACCAGCTTTTAACGGTGATAATTAAAGAAAAGTTGGCTTATAGCGCTACAATTTTTTAAAAAAATTCAGCTTATAAGCGTTGTTTTTCCAAAATGTTTGCTTATAAAGTTACATTTTTAAAAATTGAAAGTCTATTACAAAGATTTGTCGAGTTGTAACCAGAAACGTGCTTAATGTTAAGGGTTATAACCAGACAGTATTTTTAACAGTGTTGTATGCTAACTTATTTATCAACGTTTAAATACATGATGCAGCCAGAGTTGCAAATAAAACATAAATGAGCAATTCACAAATAACGTGACTAATGTATTTTACTCATAAACTTTTGACTTTGCCTTAGCCACGTCTTTTGTACTAGAAATAGTTAAATTGACACATAATAGTTTGTGAATTTTTTATTTGTGTTTTATTCCCAACTCATAGAAAAATATATTTGGCCATCTGTTGGCTAATATTAGAACTTTTCAAAACGTAGAGCTTTTAAGAAAGTTTTCATAAATTTTTGTTTTTTTGCATAGGTGCCAGTGTGAATCTGGATACCGTGGTTATGATGCCTACTCGTGTGACCTAATCGATGAGCCAAAGTTTCACCACAACAACAATTCTCACACTTCCTCTGCCTGGGCCGGTGGACTTTCTGCCGGTGGTGTTGCATTTCTTGTTTTGCTTGTACTTCTGATTCGACGATGTTACTATCGAAGAAGAAGAATAACGGCAGCAAAAAAGACGATTGCTACAAGCGGATTGGTTGAACCAAAACCCGAGTCGACTCAATCCCAACCTTCAAATCAACCAACCAATCTGGCAATTAATCCCAGTCAAAGTGAAATAAATGCTGAATTTAGGGCTACGTCAGCTCCTCGACCATCTTCACTGAATCCCGAACCAAGCAACATATACCCGAATCCGAATCCCGACTCGGTGCCAACGCCCGAACCACGACCTTCGTCACCACCACTCGAGGAGATCACAGACGGGCCAATCAGTCCATCATCGCAACCGGTTTATCCTCCGGGATACCCAGTAAACCCACACTACCAAACATCCCAATTGTACTCTTCGCCACCGAGACCACAACCAATGGGTCAATACTTTCCAAATCCATACCAACCGTTTGCGCATCCCCCTGGATACCAATTTCCACCACCCTCGCTACCACTACTTCACTCAAATCCCTCATCAACCGGCAAAATTAATTTTCAATAATAAAGAGAAATGCCTTATTTTTATTAAAAATTTAAGTTTGTTTACACTAAAACCCTTGAAGCACGCAAACCGAACTTGACACAAAGAAGCAGCTAAAAGCATGCACACACAAGAAACAACGCATGCGCACAACAGATTTTTTTTAAATATTTTCCATTCGTACTCCTGAGATGCAACTGTAATTGCAGTATTGCATTAGATTTCCAGTTGTGAAAGATTTACTTGGTATCAATCATTTTGCAGTATTCTGTCAAATTTTATATTGCTTCACTTTTCATCAGTAAGCAGTGTATAAATCGAACAATGCTAACTTCTCTTTTTGCTTCACTTTTCAATTTAAATTTGAAGAGTAAAACTTGAGGCAACACTGTATTAGAATCTCTTCTTATTACTTATTGCACCACAAAAATACCAGAGAAGACAGATGTAGCTGTATCAGCTGGCATTGGTTAATCAATCGAATTGTTTTTGTGGAAGCTTAGAGAGAAGGATGAGATTTACCAGTAGCAACAATCAATAGATGTCCATTGTATATACACCAGTCAAGTGGACCTCACATACTGATCACATACAATCGTCAGACGTGGATGCATACGTACTAACTAAGAGATTAACTAATAATAAATCTAAATGCATAGTGGAGGTCGGCTTTCAACTTCTTAAGTCACTCCATCTCAATCATGATGCGACTGTTGCAAGTCGCCTTTGTGGTCTTAGTGGCAGTGACCAAACAGACCTTGCAAACGAAGCCACTTGTAAAAAACACGACTCTTGCAGTGAGCACTACTAAACTCATCGAACCCACGAGACTGTGGGCCAAATTTTGTTTGCACAACGATGACTGTCCGGAGATGACCTACTGTGATACGAGCATTTCGCGATGTCTTTGCTACAAATACCAAGTTAGACAGTGTGTTCTGGCTCTTCACACCACTCCCCGGCCCGAGAAACCCTGTTTCTACACCAGTCAATGCGAACGCAACTCTCATTGCGATTTTCGCGAACATCGATGCGAATGCAACTCTGGCTTTGAATTAGACTGGAACCACTTTGAATTCGAGTGTATACCGAACTGGCCGAGTCGACTCGGGGAGCACTGTTTTCTCAACGATCACCACTCGGATTCGTGTGGACACAATGCTAAGTGTGACGACCGAAACTTTCGCTGTGTCTGTATCTCCGATCACTTTCCATCACGTGATGGTTTTCACTGTGAATCAAAACTTTCACTGGGCAAAAAGTGTGGCGAATCAGAGAACTGTGGCCGGAATGCAATCTGTCGCCCTGAGAAGTATGGCTCTCGGAACACCTGTCAGTGTCCCCCATGGTTTGTCGAGTCTCACCATGGTGTGGACTGTGTGCCTAGTGAAAAGGAGTGCCACTACGAGTACCAGTGTGGCGAGAATCAACACTGCGCCCCAGAGGGTAAAGTTTGCGAGTGTAACGAAGGCTACCGCAAAAGTGGTAACTCCCAAAAATGTGCATTGTCTTCACGTCAAACCTCCTCAGTGGTTCCAGTGGCAGTGTCAAGTTCGGTTGGTGGGTGTGTCTTTGTGGTAATCGTCATCTTCTTCATGAATCGATGTTACCGACGACGGAGAAAAATGATGAAAAATCAATCATCACCAAGTCCGGTGAGCCTACGAATACCGAGTGCGCCTGCACAGACGCCTACACAGGAGTCGATGCCTAACTCACCCTTTACGATGGCAATGTCAACAATGGCTGGGCCTTCTCAAGTTCAAGTACCTCCTGGCTATCCAAATCCATACTACCCGTATCCGTACCTCCCTCCGCCTGGGTACCAATTTCAAGCCAATATTCCTTCCAATAATATTCCGTCGCAAGGAAAGATTGACTTTGATTAATATATAAATTAGTCATTCAAATTAATCCTATTAATTCTTTAAAAATGTTTTAGGGAGTATCCATCAGATGGCGCTACACTCACTTGCACATTCAGGACTGTTAACGAGGGTCTGGGTAAAAATTTTTAATTATTAACTTGCATAAACTAGTCGCCCCCTAGCGGCGAACTGGAGAATCTAATTAACTTTCACTGTGCTTTAGAACAATTTTCACCCAGACCTCCGTTAACAGCTCTGTATATGCATTATGTGCAAGTGAGTGTAGCGCCATCTGATGATTACTCCCTAAAACATTTTAAAAGAACACAAATTAATCTGAATGTCTAATATATTATACACATACTTTTTCAAAAAATTATAATTCCTTTGAATTTATATTGAATTATAATTCAATCAGTGATGATTTATATCTCAGAAATAATAACATTGATTCTTGGAAATAAGTAATTAAACGAGCATAATCTCTTTTCTTTCTAATATATATAACTAAATCTGTTAAGTATACCAAGTTTTATACATTGTAAAATAATAAAACAAGCAACATACCATTTTATGTACAACTATATCGGTTAGAAACCAGTCGGTTGAGATGGAAGCAAGTGATAACAAATAAAATGGAAAACTAAAGTCAATATACACAAGAATTGTTGCCTTATATAAACTCTATACTTTGAGGTTGAGTTGAGTCGTCATTTGAACGTTCAACATACTTTTTTCTTTCTGTAATAAAATGTCGCGAACTCTTCTGATAACTTTGGTTTTTGAAGGAATAATTTTGTCCGCTTTCTTCTTTGAAACGACAACTTCTACAAACTTACGCATGCGATCCAATGACGATTCGTCATTTGGTCAGAATCAATGCAACTGCTCTTGTAATTGTATCAAAAGTTTGATCTCGGCTTCAAAAAAGCAGTTTTTGGGTGAACGATGTAGAAGTTCGGAAGAATGTGGACAAAGAGCGATTTGTCAAAGAGAGAAATTGGAACTTCCAAGGCCCACTTGCAAGTGTCCTAAGTGGCATCGGGAAGCCGAAAACGGTGTTGATTGTCTGCCAACTATGGACAAACAGTGTCACTACTCTTACCAGTGCAGTAATCAAGCATATTGCAATACAAACACAAATTATTGCACTTCATCATACCATCCACGATATATTAACGATTTTCATGGTATGTTAAGAACAACAACAGCAAAATATCCGAATACTGGCAGAAATTATTTGTACTATTCTTCATGGCGTGCACGATACATGCCAACAACGCGATATCCGACCACCCGTAATAGGTTTATATGGGCGGATAGGTGGCGAAAAAATTTATTTACTATTCCTACATACAACAACAAAATTACGGAGACTACAACATGGAAGCCGTAAGTAGAAACTTGCTCCACTAAGATACATTTAATCACAAATCAATCTTCTTGTATATAAAATAACAGATTTAGAACTCGTCAAAGCACCGATATAAGTACTCGAAAGCCACATTATTATTACAATATCGGACCCAGGAACAGAGTGGATCTTCGCTATAGGAATTCAACTTATCCTATTACTTCAAGTATTGAAGATGATGTATCGTAAGTTATCAATGGATATAAATAGAAACACTTTTTACAATAAGCATTATCACAGTGCAATTACGAATATTTTTGGGTATTTTTTGAACTAATCTCTACAATACTAGTGTAATATGCGGATTTGAGAATTCTTCTCTAATATATTAATGAATAATATTGTTGTGGTTTTCTATGTTCTGTCATTTTTGTTATTCTGCTACCCACTTTTTTGTACTGTAAGAGTTACGCTACTTCCACTGTGCTTAACCAATTCAAATCCTACTTTCACTGTTGTAATTCGAATGTATCACCTATTCGAATCTAACTTTCGCTGTTGGGATTCAAATTTTATTCCGATTCGAATTCTCATTATACGAACTTCTTCAATTTTCACTCGATTTGTTTCAAATTTTTTGCATATTCATTAGAATTATATTAACTCGAGTTTGAACTTGGCGGGGTTAACTCCAGATTTCCTGTAAAAATTATCATTTGTTAGTGTGAGCTATTAGTCATTCAGATTAATCCGCGTTCTTCTAAAATGTTTTGGGAAGTATGCATCGGATGGCGCCACTCTCATTCAGGCTTTCCAGAACATAGAATGCGAGCTTGCGTTCCTTTTCATTATGTGTCAAGTTAGTGTGGCGCCATCTGATGAATATATCCCCAACTATACTCCACAAAACATTTTAAAAGAACACGGATTAATCTGAATGACTAATGATATTCCCAATATTCCACTTTAGATCATTCGACCGTTATAATGACTCGAAGACTCCACTACGTCGTTGGTGTAGCGACAACAACGAGTGTGGCCATGAAGCACAGTGTCGGAACACCGATCACGGCTATCAATGTCAATGTCTCGCCGGATATCGTGAATCAAGCGACGGTGTGAATTGTCTCGAGTCGCCTTACCAGTGTTACTACGATTACCAGTGTGGCGCGCATCAGTACTGCAATTATCTTCACTTTTGTCGCTGTTTCGATGGCTACTACAATTTCACCGAGAATGGAGATTTAAATTGCGAATGGCAATATCGCAAGCATTATGGAGCGATTTTTGCCTTTTTCGCCACCTTTCTCGGCATCTCTATCTTATGTCTGGTGGTTTTTGCTTTGGCAACGCTACGACGAAGTAAGCAGTATGCGAACCAAGCAAATGCAAGCAATAACCCGGACTTGGGTAAACTACAGTTAACTACGAGTGAATCTGCAGCTCTGCTGCAAAACGTTTCAATAGAGCCTTATCATTAGCCAACTGTCCGTATGCATCTGTCATTCTTAGAAGTAAACTTTTGTTAGAACCTAAAGAACAGTTGCCCTCAACAATATTCTAATTCGATTAAACCAGTCTGTATCACTTAACTTCAATAAAAATTTTCAAATGTAACCTTAAAGAGCACAGATGAATACGGGCCAATATCTCTACACAGTTAAAAATAATACTGTCTGGTTAAAACCCAACACATTAAACACGTTTCTGGTTAAAACTTGACAAGTCTTGGTCATAGACTTTAAATTATTTAAAAATGTAAGTTTAAATTAAAATAAGACATTTTGGAAAATTAACGTTTATAAGCTGCCTTTTTTGAAATGGTAGGGTTATAAGCCAACTTTTCTTAAATTGTCACCTTAAAAGCTGGTATTTTTGAAATTGTAAGGTTATAACCAGAA
>WURS02451367.1:0-14181 GCA_011762765.2 Rhinocypha anisoptera
TACGAGCACGCTTACTTTTACAAAAGAATTTGTAAAGAAATTTGTAAAGGAGCATTTAGGGAAGGATGGAGTGCTTTCCCAGTGCTCGAGTAATTAACTGGACACGAGGTAGTGTGAATCTTCGGCTGAATGTTACGACTTCGTTAGTAGAGCAGCTCACGGAGGAGTTTAAACGAATTACCGCACAAGGGATGGTCACTCGGATTATATTTTTCGGCTTACGCTCGACAGAATGAGAGGACAAGAAGTACTAGTTTAATAATTTTTACAGGACTTAAAATTTGTCATTATTGCTTTAGAAAATGTTCCATCTAGTGAACGGTGTGGTGAAAATTGTTGATGAATACAATTTAATGACTGCGGTTATAGGATAGACAGAAACGAATTTAACATCATGCACAACTGTATTTAGTAAAGGGTTGATTATTTGGAGACAAAAAAAGGTTCATGAATAATTACAAAAAAATTAAATCATATCTAAATAATTGAAAAAGTTTGAGAGAAAATTTATAAATTGCTATAACATATCATTTTTATTGAAACATTTTTGAAATTTGTGATTAATTATGACGGAGATTTCGCCTAGTAAAAATAAGGATAATTCTACATGTCTGTAAATGTCCTTAAATCACCAAAATCTTTTCAAGGAAGACAGATAGGACAAACTACTCTCTAAAAGTTGAAATAATTTTAACTTAGGATTAATTTTTGTAATGTAATTGAATGTAAGATATTAGATATTTTTTCCTTGATTACTGTAAAATTTGGACTCTTATACCTTATAAAAAAAAGAGACAACTATTCCGATGTGCTATATTACCAATTTATAAATATATAATTGCCTTGTGATTGTTATATATTCCATATTTAGTTTTCGATCAACTTTGGCATAAATGGGTGCTAATAACGGTAATTTAGTTAAGCTAATCGGAATTTTTTTACCATCAACTGTTGGCAGCGTGTTTTTCATGATGTTAATCAATTTATATCTGGCTGACAAGTTCAAGTAGAAGTGATACCGTGGCTAAAATTGACTGTTAATCGGTATAATGAAATCTTACCAAAAAGTTAAAATCAACGTAAATGTTTTGCAAGTTTAGTAAGATTTCATTCGAAGTGAAATTAAGCTTCGCGGAACCCAGGAGCCTGTTTATACATCCTAGATACCAAAGGTAAGCGACATTTGAATCTAACACTGTATATCTTTCATTAAATAATAAGCGAAGTAATACATTTCCATCAACTAAATCATCAGATTTAGTTGATGGAATCCTAATGATTTTTTCCCACTAATTAGGTCTTATTTTATTTAAAATTTTTCTTGGTTTCCATTAGGAATTGAGAACTAGGATTGTAACTCTTATTCTTTTCCCTATTTATACTATATCTTGTTTAAATATTCTTTGAATTCCAATAAAGGTTGAAATAATGAAAGAATTCTAATCCCAATGGGGATTAGAATTTTCGCACATACTTTCGCCCCTCCATGCGTCTATCATGAAATTTTCACTTTTACCGCTTGGACTACCAAAGTTTTGATCCAAAAAATATTATTAACAATGAATAAAAATTTGTTATTCCTCTTAAAAAATTTTGTTTATAATAGAATTTATGAGATAACGTGATACTTCCATTCATTAATTTACAGAGAATTATAATTTTATTTTCTGATCAAATTATCGAAATAGCAGTGCTAGATTTTCACTATACATCCTATAAGTAAACAAAATGAATCAAAATCGATAATAACTTTATAATTAGTTATATAAGCATAAATGTATTAATTTATAAAATGCATTTTACATAGTGGCTAGAACAAGTATGACCTATGAATAGGACTGCGAGTTCCGATAAATTTGGTACCAAGATAAATATCTCGATAACCAAGACGTTGGCTGTCTGACGGATTTACCCATGAACATGTGGACAATTTTTAGATCAAAGTCATAGGATCCTCTTAATATATTGGTTATATAAATAAAGTGGATAAGTATATTTATCTGTAAGGCCGAAATTTACATTAATCATTTCAAGGGGATTGACGGAAAAATATCAAAATATTAACTTGGCATCATTGTTTACTGATTTTATTATTCGAAGAAAAACAGTAATTTTACGTACCACCTAAGAAATATTTTTCGTATGCTTTCTCTCATGTTGCACATAGAGGAATATTTCAATGGAACCCTTGGTTCATGACAGGAATTCTTATTTCATGTCTTCATAGTTTGTTATTTTATAATTCAATCAATAAGAAATTAGGACCACTTATGTATAAAAAAACCGAATGCTCTTTCTCATATGTTAGATTAAAGATGACGGAAGTGATCCCTAATATCTGTGACTTCTGAAATGTTCTAGGAGTATATGGAAGGAGTTTTATTACTTTCCCTGTGTTACTTTTGGTTTCCCAAGAAATTTAGATTTTCCAAAAAGAGTATAGCCTGGGTTTAAGTTATCTTTATGCAATATTGCCTATATTTTCTAATAGGATTTTGAGCCTAGGATATTATAATTAATAATAAATCAATTGTAACCGACATACATGTAGCTTGATGTAAGGGTTCATTAAAATAAAGGTCCAATTATTCCTGGATGAAGAGTTAAAGGCTACGCTTAGTAATAGAAATATACGAAACACATTTTCCAAATTGTATTGAGTACTACAGTAACATTTTCATAAATAGGGAGAGACAACGGCTATTCTTTGTTCTTTTTCATTCTTGCTCCAGGCTAACTATGGCTAAAATAATTCAGATCTTTAGTTTAGAGAAATTAAAATATATGAATAATACCGGCGAGTACTATTATTATATAGTATAAATGAATATATGAATAGTACCGGCGAATAATACATTCTGCAGAGGCTGACGCAAGATATAGAACTTTTGTAACAACATTCAGATTATAGTTTCAGATGAGTTTTGGACGACATCCATGGATAATTATTCAGTGCAAACAGAGAAGTTTAATGAGTAGAGGAAATTCATTAACTCACTTAAGCTATGCTGAGAAAGGAAGAATATTTGATTAATTGGGTTGTTTTCGTTACTTGTATTAGGATTTAGGATAATTATACCACTACTCTCGGTTTCTGCGTCGTGTAGTACCTATTGAAATAATATTCGAATCTGAATCAATTCAAGGAATAACGGCACGGTATATAGCTCATGTTGGAAATTAACAAAGTTAAAGGACTGAACTTATCAGTTACAGTGAAATGGATTAATTGGGTTTTCACTTGGTTAACGTTACTGCCTTTTAGTACATAAATTAACAGTATATCAGAGTACTAATTTACTTATCCGTAATTGGGTCGAGGCAATTTATATTGCTTTCACTGCTCTGTATTAAGATGTCTGAGTTTAAAGTTCTGGTGACGTAATCTCCCCATCACATCCAATAAATTTAGCGTCATTACTTCCCATATTGACTTTCCTTTTTAAGGACATACCTATATACATTTCACATACATATTAATTTTTTTCTCAAATTACAAATATTAAAGTAAAAATAAATATTTAATAAAACATGTTTTCTTCCACGAAGCTAAACTATTGCAAAGACTTTGATCGTTTGATTTTTCAGGGCTCATTGGTAAAGTATGCCCAACAAAAGTACTTCAGCAACTGATTATTATGATAAAATTCTGATTATTACTATGATGAATGGTGCACTCAACGGGTAAGCTGGCTAACTCGCCGCCTGGGGTTCGAAGCAAACCTAGAGCGGGAATGTGTTTTTCGTCTGAACCATTTTACTTAAGCTTTTAGCTTCAACAGGGCAACTGATGGTGATTGGGCTTCCTAAATTAATTAACAAAGCAATTCGGCATTAATTCCTAAATAATCAGATGAAAAACATAATTAATGTTGTATTTCATAGTGATTTAATTTTTACCAATATTTTCGTAAATGAAAAACCAAAAACTAGATAAACACTCGGCATGCACAAATAACTGCTATGAAGTTGATTTTTCAGCTATAATTTTAATTAATATTTTTCCATGCACAATTTTTGTAGATTTTTGTAAAATCCTTTAGCAACTACACAGACGAAATGATAATCGTAATATTTAAAAATATAACCAACTTTTTGAATGCTCATTCGATGACATTTATGCTGCTATGAAAAATTTTTTATGCAAAATATTATTATTATACTTAAATTAGTCCATCACTAGATCAATTTTTTCATGTATTTCATGAAAAAACTAAGTTCCAAATATGTAAATGGAATTATAGGAATTTATTTGATGAATTATGAATAGGAATAATCGTTATACTCATGACATATTTTGTGTTCATCGGTATATATAAAGTTACATTTTTAACGAATATATTTATTATAAAAAATTCGTTACCTCTATACTATTCTTTTTTAGTTTCTTACGATAACTATTTGCGTAATTAAGCCATTACTACTAGTGGAAGCCCTTTACGCAAACAGCAAAAAAAAAATATTTTCTTAATATCACCTGCAATGACAAATTAAAGGATATAAATATTATTACGAGTTTTATAACGTAAAAATTGTCATAATATTTAAATAAACTGTTGAATTTAAAATAAATGCCTCCTTATGTACACGACCTATCCAGTATAATATATATTATCAAAAATAAATATATGTTCAGCATGAATATAAAGTTGTAATCCTTATATCTTAGTTATCCGCTTATGTTAGCATAGCCTTAAAAATATTGGCGTTAAATGCCAGACGGAGAATCTCAATCCCAACGGAGGAGATTTTTCTTTTCGAAGTTACGAGAAATGAAAGTTTTCCCGTATTCCAGTTCAGTCAATCACTTTTCGTCAGTGGGGACCAGACCAGTGTTCCAAGGATCAAGAAGTGACCAGTGTTCATTCTGATATTAGAATATTCATTAATGAGAATTGGCATAAGATCTGTAATCTATTACCCAAGGCCAAAGCAATCAGGTCTCCATAGACCCTAAGTGCAATCAAAATATTTTAGTCATAAGTTCAGCATTCGACATATTTTCGAGATATCGTTCGAGAGTATTTTATATCGCTTAAATTAGGTGTTTAATTCTCAGCCGTTGGAGTATCTAAGGCATCTAATAGTGTAAAAAATGAGACGGTTGGATTTTGTAGGAATTTATAATGTTAAAACAGGGGTATTTTGGAAGAATATGACAGTGATGACAAAGACATAAACAGTTTTACTTCGCTTTGATTATTTTTGAGGTTGAATTCATTTTTAAGGGTGGGTTTCAAAAGTTCAATTAAATAATAAAATTAATATCTTTATTAACCCTATTTAAAGAAGATCAATATTTATTTATCAATGATAAAAGTAAAATTGACAACAAAAACTTCAGATCCTTACCTGACTGATTTACTTATCATCTGAATGTTGAAATTACGGTTTTCATAGGCTAAGAATACAAACTCCTTAGAAAATCCCTTTAATAAAACCCATTTCATCTGAAAATACTTCATTCATACCAATATATTATAAAACTCTTGTTTTTTTAACTCTTCTTGGCTTATCCAAAATTTTGTAAAAACCTATGTCAATATGTCTTCCGTGTTTTGTTTAATTCTCTAACCTTTTAATTATCAAATGTTCTCTTAGAAGACAAAGGAGCTAGGGTAAAATCTTCAGAAAAAATTAATTTGAAATGAATACATTATTAAAATTAATGTAAATTAAATGGGTTACCGTATAAAAAAACAAAATTATGACGTTATCGGTATTTTGACTCATTTAGTTTTAACGAGTCAAACTCTCCCTCCTATAACCTACGGCTAAACTACTGACAAAGATTATCCATTACAAAATTAGAAGTATTTCCTGTTCAGGTTTGGTAATTACTTGAGCTCCATATTCTTTTTTTTACGAAAACGTTTTAACTCAACAAAAAAAATTAAAACTGAAAAGGGAACATGATTTTTTATAATTATGCTGTATTCAAGACACACGTTCTTTAGAGCTAACCTCACTTTTTCATTTCTTCAATCAGAGGACCATATCTTAATTTTTCCTGAAGTAACGACAAAATTCGGCTTTTAAAATGCATATCTATGTACATATAATCGATGATACTACTGTATTGGTGGTAATCACGACCTAAAGCTAAAATTATTTTGATGATCGGTCGGCATGAGTTAGGATAGGTAACATTTTCCTAGTAATTCAATTCAATTCGAGAGTTTCAATTCCACGCTGATGTAGTAAGAAAATTACTTTGAATTTTTTATATATTCAATATTATTCTTATAATATATATATCAAATATCGTAGAGCTGGACACTAGTCGTGTTGAATAACATTTCGAGTAATTTTAATAACATATTACGTTTCTTTATTAGGTGAGAAATTTCCTTAGAAGAAGGTATATTGACAAATTAAAACTGATATATAGGCGTGTATATATGTAGACTAGTGAATATAATATTTAATGTATATATATTTATAGTTAAATGGTAATCGTTTTAAAGTCTAATTTTCTCCCTATTTAAGATAAGTGCAATGGAAACAGTCAGAACAATATTATTTCTAATTTACCTAATAAAAACCATCTCTTCTAAAAGGTCCTTTATAATATTCCTGTGACGCTCAACCGATTATTTAGGAAGTCTAATACTACATTTCTAGTCATGTCAACGAAAGAATGTTACCATTAAGTATCAACGCCGCCTCAGTACGCACACGTCGCGCATTTTCTGCGCCCTTCACCCCTATAATATCCAATTTCCGAGCGAATATTTTTCACGTTAAGTCTCTCACACCTGTGGGCAGACTGGCGCAGAAACGACGCTCTTTATAAAATGTGCTGCTTTTCTGGCCCTTTGCTCAGTTTTTGTTGGGTTTTAAAATGAAAAAAAAAATAAAAAATTGTTTCCATTTTTGAGAGCTGAATGTTGCATAAACGCGGCGTCCATGTGTTCGGTACTTCAAGTAACACCAGATGGTGATGTAAGGAATATGTGTCCTGAAACGCGTGTTGTGGAAGAATAAGGGAGGAAAAGGGAAAAATAGGAGCGAAAAAATCTCCATAAGATAGTCCCTTCTAGTCGCCGCTGTCGCGACAGCCTTGTTGTTCCCTGTTTTTCGAACCATCGTGGAGTTCTGTAACTACGGCTCGCGGAAAAATGGAACACGATGTCTCTACGCCGACGACCTGGATAACATGGCCTATCTATTTCTTCCAAACGTTGCATGCATTTTGTACAATGAGTTTATTCAAAAACACGTTTATGAGTTTATTCAGATTCAACCTTTGAATCTGGAAGTAAATAAAAAAAAATGGAACTCACGAAAACATTTGTATGTTCGACGGCGATGACGTCGTCGTCATCAAGAGAGAGAGCAACCTTTGGTTATCATTGTCCAATTTCGAATTAATTTCTCAGGTTGTGCCCCATTTTAAGTATCATCTATGTTTTCTGTTTCATAGCTTTGACTGAACAACAGCATTTCGTATTAAAATAAAAATTAGATGAAATAATTTTCTGCTATTAATCAGGTTTCGTTTAACCCTGTACGTTGGTAGTGAATGTTACCACATAAAGCAATTTTAATTATTATAATAAAAAATAATAAAGTGATTTACGGCCGCACATTCTAGTGCATTAAAATAAAAAGGAAGTGAAATCATAAGGATCAGGATTTCTAGGTTCATTTAACCATTTTGATGGAAGATGACATTATTAATTAAACTTTTTGATTTTTCGTGATTAGCTGTATTCGTTTGTCGTCTTTATGTTTCCACTTCCTGCCCAAGACAGGAATTTCTTTATTTCTATAATTTTTGTTTACTTACCTTATTTGTAGAAAAACGACTAGAATCCTGGTTAAAATATAGAGTAAAGTAGATAACTTTGTTATATTCAACTTAAAAAAACAGAATCTGTAAATATTTTACCGATGATTCTAAAAAAATGCAATAAATAAATAGTATACTTTAAAAAAATCACATTATTCGTTTTAGTGAAATGACAAAGAATACACTAATTTTCAGAAGACAGGCACATTGTGTAACAAAAAGCGTTAATAAGACTAAAATTATGACCATTTTTCTGAGGACGACATATGGAGAACTTTCCCTCAAAGAAATGTATAACTTACTACAAAATAAAGGAATGATTTCAACTATACTGCTGCGGCCTCAGAGATGGAATATTTTCTAGTGCTTGAATTTGTGGTTGAATTTGAGAATGGATTGGCATGTGCTGCCAAAGAAATTTGTGAATGGATATCACCTTGAAAGAGGAATGTTACGGGGCTTTTGGGACACGCTAGAAGCAAAATATGTATCGTATAGGGGTAGAAAAAATGGGAAATGATATTACCTTCGTGCACTACACTGTATGTGACAGAGAATACCTTGAAATCGAAATTCAGAAATTTATCAATCTTGGATTTTCACAGAAGATTAGGTTAAAAATGTATAATTTCTTGGCGCGTTTCTTAAGTTACTAGCATTCTAATGTAAAGAAAGATACTCCGGTGCGGGACTCCACAACTTTTCTCCCCCTTTTAATATATGTGCAACTAAACTTCCAAGTTCCATTTACAAAATTATAGCTCATAATCTGATAGAATGTAAGACATGACTCAGTTAACCGATAATTCTGTTACAAAGAAGTTTATGCCACTTAGATTTACAATTATACAGTCAGTTTGAAAACGATTCACTTCTCAAAGTATCCCGAACAATAAATTGCCGCATTTAAGCGACGTAACTTGATATTAAAGTTCAGACGGAAGTATCTAATCATGGTGGGTAATTATTTGAATGGAAAGAGCGAATTAGGTGGGTGGTAATACCCCGCTTACTGGACACACAAACCGTGAAGTACCTTATAGTCCAAAATTACCATTCAAGTAAAATAACGATGACATATTCTATTATTAAAAAGAATTCTCAGAAATATTTCTTCGTTATGCAAATCTCTTAAGTGTTTCTTGTTTGTGTTACTGTATATATAGTAGAGGATTAACCTTACTACCTACGATGTAACCGCTTAATAATTACTCACTAATATCAAAAGAGAGCTCTCCTTTCAAGGGAAAAAACACTAGAAAAAATCACCAAAGTTTTCCATTCCTTGCTACAATAAAATGGAAATACCTTTCATCAAGAAATATATATCTAACTCAATTCCATAAGGTCAATTCCCCCATTTAGAAAAATTTAGGAATCGTTTAAAAGTTATATTAACCAAACTCTTGGTAAAATTCAATGATTCAACATATACACTCTTCTACTAAAACACAACGTGTACTAGGAAATAGCTCTAACAGTACTTTTCTTTTTCAATGAAGTGACATGCTAAAGAAATCGATTTAATCAAGCAACTCCTTGAAATCAAATTTTTTAACTATTCAAACAAATTATGAGTTAATCTGTTGTGTACTTTTAAAATCCTATCCTAATCAACATCCATTATCAGAATACCTGGATCAATATAGATGCAGTTGAATGTGGTTAAAGTACTGGCAGACCGTAAAAGATAATAAAGTTTCATTTATTAAGGAAAATGAAAATAATTGATCTCTTTGACTATAATCAGAGCTGTAGAAAAACTAGAGAAAAAGCTAGATAAACTAATATAGAGTTCACATTAACCTTTCCAAAATTATTTTTGAATTCTTCTTCCCATCTTTCTAATACATTTTGTCTAATATTCCCAAGAATGATGGTGACAAATTTTGGACAATTTTACTGCCAAAACCATTTTCTGTATCTAAACAGGCTTCAGAGGTGGAAAAATATGTGATTTACCAGATGATAATTTTTAAAGAAATATAATTTTAATTTTAAGTAGGTTCTCTTAAAAAACATTATTGAATATTATTACCTATCCATTTTTAAATTTGATGAAGAATATTTGCTTTCCAATTGTGAGTCATTCATAGATGAGGTGTTAATGATTTAATATTTTCTGTACATTCTACGTAGTCTAAATTACTCGCAAATTATAAACAAGCAAATTTTATTAGATAATATCCTACCACTTTTAGAAGCCTAATGCAATGACAACCCTTCCATGTCTAGTGAACTTGCAAGCAAGACGGTAAAATTGTGATAAACGGTGTACGAAAATAAAAACGCTTGAGCCAGAAAACTAAAATCACAGTTTTATAAATATTATCAACTAATAAACACTCAAATAGATCTATACTTTGCACTAAGAACAAATAATAATGTCATAAGGAAGAAAAATCGGTTACATTATAACGATGATTCAAATTGAGTAATGTAGTTTCTCGAAATTAAGCGTTCAACTTGCATGTGAACGTTCCGATATTGCGGAAGATATCATGAAAAATTATTTGTAAATTTGATCGGTCGCCAAATAAAAACCAGATTATAAGGCAAGTATATTTTTAGCTGCGCAGATTAAAACACGTGCAATTCCGCGTTATCACATTAGTCACGCGATAGTAATTTCTTAAGGGACATGATTGACTCACAATTATAGAGTCCGTTTGAAAGTGATTCAATTTTCGAAGTAAACAGATTACCCTCTTCTTCCAAAAATGTGATCACTTACATCAAATGAATCATTTATAAAGTAATTTTTGCCCCATACAGAAAGAAAAGACTATATCAAGAAATCGAGTAAATAGATATGGATCAAAAACTTTTAGAATAACTAATCACCTTTTCTGAAAATAATTTGCTTGAGGGTAAGTTAACAGAGTGAAAATGGGAAACTGGATGTTTAGTATAATTCCCATCTTTTAATAACAAAGAAGAGGAAATGTGAAGGTCCCACCTTTTCTGAAACAGCATTAAGAAATCTATATTTATAGTTTCCTTAGTAAAATTATGTGAATGTATTCTTTCGATGATAAAAGTTCACCACTCCATGCAACACTAGAAAACAATTCATTTTGTTCTTCATGGCAAAAATAATTTTGTCAATTTTCACAGGAAAAATCTTTTGAAGTTTAATAATGTTTCGGAAACTCAATTTCATTCATTGGGAACTTGTCAACACAGAGTAGGAATTCATAGCCGATTGCTTTCGGTTATACGAGTAATTAATTAAAAATACATTGCTTTATTTTTTAATTCCGAGAAAATGTGGGTATAGCAGCTCTGTAGACGGAAAAATAATTTCAACCATGGTTAAAGCAAAAACCCCCATATAGACCAAGGCTTTCGAGTAATACTCGCTAAGCATCGTTAAATACACCGATTAATTTGATCAATTCCTTTCACACAGGTCAATGGCAACATTATGGAATCAAGGGAAGCATAGGGGCTTCATTGTAATTTCATGTGATTTAGCAGATTTATTCCGACTTCTGAATCAATGCCTCTAATTATTCCATACTAATAGACGACATACAATTACAGCGAATAACACGAATTTGCTGGTAAATCTGATTCAGGACAATTGAAAAGTCATTCCATTAGACACATGCAAAGAGAGAATCGGTTTAACCTAATACGTACCGAGAAATGTTCCAATGAAAATGAAATATTCCCTCCATGAAAGTGAAGGTAGCTAGAGTTTGGGGAAAGATCCGAAAAAAATCAATTTACACATTAATAGTATCAATTTTAACAAAAACTTGAACACGCATAAAAAATGGTGACATAGCATGCAGAGAAATTTCTTTCTTTCTGCACAGTTGGCTTATGAGGCACAGTCTACCGTGCATTCCAAATTATTCAGGTTAAACCGGAAATTGAAACTGAATGCAAATCTTTCCCGACACAAATGAAGGGCTTAAAAGCATAATGGGTTTGTCCTGACTATAACCTACCAGATACTACTGCCTTTGGAAATATGACAACTGCTGCTAGCTCGCATTTTAAGTTAATCTCTTCGTTTAATTCAGGCCCTAACATGTGAAACCACAATAAGATTATGGGTAAATTAAACGTTGTATGGAACCTAAATTGTTTTTTTTTCCCATGAACATCAATAAAAATATATTACATTACACACCCACCATCCACTTACAGTTAAATTTTAAAAGCTACAAGGAAGGTGGGCTGGATTACAATCCTAAAATTTTCGAAATAAAAACATGCTTTTAAATCAATGAGATGTCGAAATTTTCCACCCTAAGTCCTTAGTCATTATTGTAAATCTGCAGACGTAGTTGGTAATCATACAGGTTGTGGACTAATAATGCACAATGACGGACACCTACGCGCACTCATGATAAAAATATACCGGCGCACATATTCATGATAAAAAAAACACCGGCGCATGTAATGTAGGGATTAATTTTCACAGTGCCGTGAATTCATTCTCGCGGAAGTGTGTCTTGTGAAACAGGATGACGCTTTTGGGGGATACGAAATCCTGAGCGGCCTTCTCTGCCACGGGAAGCGCCTCGAGGCGAACATAAAATAAGGAAATGGTCGAAAACTCACCCCGTATCTCCTTGTCGGCACCCATTCCGCGTGCTGTCCAAAATTTGCCGTCCGTGTTAAGCGGGGTTCAGATTCCCGGCGACTGGTTGGCTTGCTGTGGTACGCGTCGGCGGGGACACGACGATGCAGGCGACTCGAGGAAGATCCCGGCGCTCAGCGTCGCCCACTGCAAGGGAAGAGGAGAGAAGGCAATTAGTGCATGTGGGAGAGAGAACGACGGCATGAGCGTGCGACAACTCATGCATACATAACATCTCCAATCTTCACTATACTGCATACCTCGAAAGTACACTCCAGCGCGACCCCAGTCGCCGAAATTTTTACGGTTCCATTCGGAGCAGGGAGCGAATCGACTTGCTTGATGCACAAAGCAAAGCACACTTTTGTAGCATGCACGCTTTTAGAAAAGTGAGTATTATTTACGACTGAATGCTGTAGGGAGATTTCAACGTGGAATGGCGTTTCCCATATTCTCCTTCCAATTGACCCGGCCTATGGGTTTCATCCCGTATATGACGAATATAAATAAATACCTGTTTGGGAATTTGGATCGCCGGAAGCATACTGCACGTACCGAATGGGGCCTGGTACTCATAAATATGGCACGGCTGCACCTTAATCGAGTGTAGTCATCCAATGAACTGGACACGAATAGATTATATCCTTCGAGTTGGAATGTATAAAAATATAATTTAAACAGTCACGTAAAACCGAAAATATTTTACGTCACTCTTCTGACATAATTTTATTTTCGCAACGATATAAAGCTTAAATGAATGTGAAATGGATTTATATCTCTTGGAAGTAACAATAGAAAACAAATCCAGCGCGCTGATTCAACAATTGTTTTCTTTTTCCTCTGCTTTTATTTTTTTAGAAACTACCTGAAATTAGAATCTATGTACTCTTACCTTAATATTCAATATATATCTTTAGTTACTTTCCCTATATCCATTGAAGTTTGTGAAACTGTAAGTGGAAATAGATACAAATCCAGGTATATGACCATCATGCAAGATATTTTAGTAGTTGCTCCTTAAAATTTGTTGACTGGTATAAAAATCGTCAACGGTGAATGTTGAAATTAGTAAAATTATTTACTATATAAAAAATTTCCGAAGTATTATAAACTAACACATGACATTTTTGGACGTTACTGCTTCAGGAAAGGTATGAGTGGTTAAATAGTTTTTGAAATCGTGCTTTAAGGCATAGCAATATTTAACAATGTACAAGTGCAGTAAATTGTGTACCAGAGTTTAAATCGATGTGTGACACCTGAATTCCCAGAAATAAATCTACAAATTTCAAGAGTATGTGACGTAATTAAAAATTTAATTCAAGTGGCTGTACATTAATTATTTCATAAAATCAGATACTCAGGTGAATTGAGAGGGACTGCTTTTCCTCAAAGGTAAATATTTCAACAGAGTCGAATGGCAGACAAATAGGTAATTCAAATTCATAGGTGACAAAGGTAATTTTGAGTGCTGTACTTTCATTCCACTATTCCCTTAGAAATTACTTCATCAGATTATGAGCGTTAACCGATTTTCAAACACCCTCAGGAACGAAAAATGCGTTCTTTTGGTTTTTCCACTTGGTTATCTTCCCTGCAATGCGCGAAATTCCTCCCTTGGCACGCCTTGTACCATTGGCATACTTCCCTCGGAGCCGAAGATCCCCTTAGCTGTCACCGCTTCCGTATTTCATCCTCCCCTTTATACTCCGTACAAATCTCCGCCCATCCTTTGCCTCTCCTCCACGCATGCCCCATCTCAGACCGATGCACTTTGGCCCTTCGGGAA
>WURS02451375.1:0-14180 GCA_011762765.2 Rhinocypha anisoptera
CTGCAGCAGGAGTTTGCATAGAGTTTGCCACCATTTGGGAGCTCTCTTGCAAACCTAAGGCTTAGTGAAGAAGAAGAAGATTAGAACTTCAACTTACCGTCTTTGACAGCGAACACAAGCAAATCTTCCACTATTCTGTTGGGATGAATCGATTTCTTTTCCATCTCTTTATGTATAAGTTTTATGAATGAATTTAAATCACCACCTTCGCCTTCTAGCATTGCATTCATTGTTAATGAGACTTTAAATGGCAGGTTTAAATACGAAACTAGTTTCTTGATACTATTCTCTAAAAATCTCCTATAATTATATGTTAGTACAAGAATTTCAATATAAACAATGCGCATACTTGTGTCTTTCCTCCGGAAAGTATTTTGCAAAAAGCAATGCACACAGACCACATAGTGAATATGAACCTGCATCGCCAAAGTTGTCAATCAAAGAACTTTTGGATGCTTTCACCGCTGCTACACCTGCTCCATTCACCTGAGAATGTAGCAGCGGAATTGAAGATGATGAAGGTAGTTGATGAGGCACTCGGTCTGTAATAAGTAGAATATGACTCATAATTTAATACAAAAGAATATCAACACCAATACCAGAAAGAGCGGGGGATGAATCATCGCAGAAGTTTGTGTTAAGTAAAGGACTAGAATTGAGTTGTTTCAGAGTTTGGCTTTGATCAAAGTCTTCCATCTTGGGCGCAGATCACTACAACATAGTTGTTCCAATTGCTGGCTACAGGTGGCTATTAAAGGAGAAATGTGAGCCAAACTTACACATAGAAAATCACTTGACGTCGCGGGAGACTGAGCGCAACAGGTAGAGATTGCATTCACAATGGATTATTAGAGTAGCTCCAGTTGCAATTGTTATTAAATCACTTCACTGCTGCTGCTGCCATCTGTCGACACACGCTTTGGCACATGTGGTTTTCTGTTTATAAACACACATGACCCATCTCAGATGATCATATGTGTTCATCCCAGTTGGTTGCTTGGTTTCCATTCAATTCATTCTCACTTTTTGACACTCTCTATCCCCAAAAGAGATCTGCTATGTTGCGGAAAATTTTTCAATTTAATTATGGTTACAGTTTGTCGCGCATGTCTCGCTACATATCATACAAAAATGTTGACCCAAACGTAGTGGATGAATTGAAGCAAAAGATTGAAGATGAGAAAGAGTTTGAGGTTGGATTTTGATATTTTTGTATTTTTAAATATAGCTCATTTAACTAATTACAGGAGGTCAATGAAGATGCTTTACAAAAACTTTTCAATAGCGATACAGATAAGGAAAAAGTGTCTAAAATTATTAACATTTACGAGACTATGAAATATGACTTGGAAAATGTGCCTTCAACAATCAAACGAGCAGATATCATCAGGATGATTCAATTTTCTGTTGCCGATGTTAGACGTTACATTAAAAAGTTATATAACAAAGAGTTAAATAACTTGTTGAAGAAAGAACTTAAAAAATTACAACCTGTGGAAGTTACCGCCACTTCCGACATACGTTCGGGAATTTTCGATGCTAACAACAATCTTACTTATGGTAAGAGAAGTTTTAAAATGATTTTTCGCTTACTGTATACCTGATTTTGTCGACAGGCTTATGGCATAACACCTTATTTACACGAATATCGAAAGGTCATATGCGTTCTGCGTTGGACAAACATCGGTTTAGTGAGCTATTTGGTCAAAATCTATGTTTAGATTTGTCTTTTTCATCTCAACTTAATTACCATTTAAGCGCTCAAGTTGGCAGTGATATTGCAAGCATGCTTAATTTTAATTATTATCAGTTGGATGAACCGTTTAAAATAACACTTTGCGGCGTGAATGAAGAAGATCACTTGTGGCAGTTTTTACGCAATCATTTTGCTCCTCTACTTTCGTTTTGTACGCACACCAACCAGAGTTTCATTGAGTTGTTTCCCGACAAAACCAAGCTAGTCTACTTTACTTCTCTAGAAACTAAAAACCACTTGGAATATGAACCAGACTGTCATTACGTGATGGCTGGTTTGTCAGAAAAGAATATGCAACATGATTTTTTGAAATCTCATTTGCGCAAATTGAAAGTTACCCGGCAAGGTATTCCAATTGACCAACACGTGGTGTGGCACATGGGTTACAAACGCTTTTCACTGCTCGTCAAACTCAAGATGTTGAGCGACAAACGAAATGGAAAGCATTGGAAAAATATCATTCTGGATAATATTGACTCGAGTCGGTTCAAAACAGTGGATCAAGTTTTAGATGAGGATAAACGACGAAAACAGAAATACCAAAAGAAAAAGGTGCAAAGATGATATTTTTAATAACGATAATAAAATAAATACATATTTGGTCAGCAGCTGCATTCTTTTTCAAAGGTCAAATTTAACTGGTAAATCAGGGATGATTTTCTAGACTTATTCATTTTTACTTTGCTTTTTTCATATACTGTATTTCCCAACGGCAAGTTGACAAGATTTCTTTGCTTTCAATAGTGAAAACATATGATTAAGCCTAGAAAAGCATCCCGAAGTAAATCCGAAAGGGGATTTTCCCTTAATATTAATATTAAATCTGTAATATACGGTAATTGAAAAGAAAAAGTACACTTAAAAGTGCACTATAATGCGCTGTTTATTCATTATTAGAGAGAATCAGAGCTGATTTAGTACGCGAGGATGAAAATTGTTTAAAACACCACTTGATAGAGCACTAGTTTTCCGCTAGGTGACGTCATAGTCTTAATCATCAAAGTAAACAATTAAAAATTAACCCGCACTCAAAAGATCAGCTATGAGGTAAATCAGAGATGGCATTTTCCTCCAAGAGTAAATGTAGAGTGCAAGTTGTAGTGCACTTTCAAGCGTACTTGTTTCCTTTATTAACTGTACATTTATGCAATTTAATATTATGCTATGTCTTCAGATGTAAATAACATGTGGAAACTTTGTAGGACATGTGTCGCAATGACACCTCTTATCTGTAGGTTAGAAGAAGATGGTTTATTTTTATCTTAGGTCGAAGTATGGCTTAAAAACTATACTGATTTAATATGAGCCCACATCTATGTTGTTGTTGTGTGTAGGTCGCACCCAAGTAGGACAACCAAGTTACGACCGTCGCGACGTGCTTCACTGGCGATTGTAAACTTTCCATTTTCCTTGATCTGGTCAACCTTGTGGCAAACATGTCTCTGTGCAGCGATTCCAGCAAGTTTTTGAAACAACGTGCTCTTCCCAATGTTTTGGTGTATTTCTTGAAGCCAACCTTGAGTAATGAAGAAGAACGGTCGATTTTGGCTAAGATTCGCACTGCAATCGAAAAACTGTGCGGCAAGGATCGTTATGTAGTCTATTCAGTCAAGCCAGACGATTTAAAGATTGACTCAAAAGCCTTGTCTGCCAAGGCTTTGCTTGTGATTACCGATCTTGAACATTCAGCAAGCCAAGTGATCTTTCCGAAACATCTTCCCAAATTGACCTTGCATTTGAACTCGCTTGTTGCTTCGGATTCGAAAGAGTTTGATTTGAACTATTTTCGCAGTAAACTCACAAGTCTCTTACCACAAGACAATCTTATGCAATCATCATCTCTGGAGAAAGGCTTGAATTATTTCTTTGATTTTCACAAATCATATAACGAATGTGCAAGAATATTTACAGCAGCAAAGTTACTTGAGTACCAAAGTTCGAAAAACATGAGCCAAATAAGCGATTCAATCAACGAGATTTACTTTGTTGATCGGACTATGTATGAAAATGGAATTGATGAGATTCCCTTTAATTACAATCAATATTTTGACAATTTACATACCAAATATCTCGGTCATTCACTGTTGTTCACCAACATTAGCTCTTCGACAATGGACTTGGCGAATCAAGTGAAAGATATTAACGGCTCTGTGGCGGTGACCAACTATCAAACTTCTGGGATTGGTCGTAATGCTAACCAGTGGCTTTCACCATTTGGTTGTGCTATGGTCACTATGAATCTTCAGTTTTCCATGTCTAGTCCATTGATGAAGCGAGTCTCATTTATTCAACATCTGGCCTCACTGTCAGTCATTCTTGCATTGCCTTCGCCCGAGTTGAAGGTTCGAATCAAGTGGCCTAATGATATTCTTTATCTCGAGTCGATGTCAAAGATGGCTGGCATTTTGGTGCGCTCATGCTGCTACGCGGATATGATTAACGTGCAGATAGGGTTAGGAATTAATGTTTCTAACCAACAACCTAGCATCTGCCTCGACGACATCATTGCATATCACAACAAATCATTGACCGAGAATCAAGTTTGCATTCCAACTATCCCTAAAGATGCCTTCATTGCTCGTGTTTTGACCAACTTTGAAAAGCTTCTCTATAAACTGATTGAGGGCAGAATTGAAGAAATCAAACAAATGTACTGTGATAATTGGATTCACGACAATCAAGAAATCACGGTATTTGATCAGGAAGAAAGACAAGCGCGCATCATTGGCATTGATGACTATGGTTATCTCTTGGCAATTGATCTTGCTTCTGGTGAAGTACTCACTTTGAAACCCGATGGGAACAGATTCGATTTGATGAATCGTTTGCTTGCTAACCTTAAATCTTAATATGTTTTATTGTTGTTTTATTTACTGAAATGTTTATTTTTTAAAAATAACTCAGGGATTTTAAATAAAAATGTATATTTTATATTGATTTGTGAAGTATAAAATGATAAGAAGTTTACAAGCACATTTACAGTGCCATTTGATGCGATGAGTTAGTTTAATCATTATCCAAGTCGGCCACCAATCGGCAGCTCGCCAGCAATGAGCTGATCATGGTTGATAACACTCTGCATGACTTTTCGAAGGTCAACCACTGCATTCGTCACACTCGTCGCTCCTCGAAGCTTGCTTATCGCAACAGCTTGTTGTCTCCTGCTCGTCTAGTTAATCAGTGGAGAAGTTTGTCGTATGTTCGTATGGTCGAATAGGTCGAGAGACATAGTGTCACAGGTCCAAGTTCCAGCATGAATAACTTATTGCGAGTTGCATGGCGTGGGGTGACTCGAGTGGCCAACGGTGGCTCTGTCCCAAGCCGGTGTCTCTCGCACTTTGCTTTCAAGCCGGACACGCCAGCAGTGTCCGAAGGAGAGACCACGCGCATGAATCTTTTCCAGGCAATCAACAACGCGATGGAAATTGCTCTCGAAACAGACCCAACAGCTGTCATTTTTGGAGAAGATGTGGCATTCGGAGGAGTATTCCGCTGCACCGTTGGTTTGCAAGACAAGTTCGGCAAAGACCGTGTTTTCAACACTCCTCTCTGCGAGCAAGGCATTGCAGGTTTTGGCATTGGCCTTGCGGCAGCTGGTTCCACTGCTATAGCTGAGATTCAGTTTGCCGATTATATTTTTCCAGCTTTTGATCAGATCGTAAACGAAGCAGCCAAGTTTCGATATAGGTCTGGCAACCAGTTCAACTGTGGTGGCCTCACCATCCGTGCCCCATGTGGTGCTGTGGGCCACGGCGCACTGTACCATTCTCAGAGTGTGGAATCCTTTTTCACCCACTGTCCAGGCATTAAAATAGTTATTCCACGTGGTCCGATTCAAGCTAAAGGACTTCTTCTTAGTTGCATCCGTGATCAAAACCCGTGCCTTTTCTTTGAACCAAAAATATTATATCGGTTAGCAGTAGAACAGGTTCCAGTGAAAGATTACATGATACCATTGTCGACAGCTGAAGTGTTGGTAGAAGGCGACGATGTAACTCTCATAGGGTGGGGCACTCAATTGCACGTGCTGCAAGAGGTGTGCGAAATGGCGCGAGATACACTCAACACCTCGTGCGAGTTGATCGACTTGGTCACCATAGCTCCATGGGACCGTGAAACTGTGATCAACTCGGTGAAGAAGACGGGTCGTGCCATTGTCGCTCACGAGGCTCCCATCACCGGAGGCTTTGGAGCAGAAATTGCTGCTACACTCCAGAAAGAATGCTTTCTTCATCTCGAAGCCCCAGTTCTCAGGGTAAGTTCTCTCTGGTATACCAACCGTCTCTAATGTGAATTCTCAATTGCAATACCTACAGGTGGCAGGCTATGACACACCGTTTCCACATGTCTTTGAACCATTCTACCTGCCGGACAAATGGAAGTGCTTCGAAGCAATCAAACAAATAATCAACTATTGATTTGCAACAATCGATTCATTTGGTGGTACAGCTGGAGCATTGTCGTTGATGGCACATTGGGAATACTGAAACTGTACTCGAGATCAATGGCAGCTTCCGTTCCACATCTCCATCTTGTATCCTACAAAGTATTGTTTAATAATAAGAATAATAATAATCCAGTTGATTAATTACTTGTATTAAGTTGGGATTGATAGATGAAAGCCAGATTCCTAATGAAACGTCTTCACCCTTGAATCAGATTCATTTAGTAAAATAAACGCCAAATAGATTAATGTAATACCTGGAAACGATGCAAGTGCAGTGAATTAGAAGCTATCCACTTGACAAGGTCTCTGGTTAAGATGTAACCAGAGCCACAAGCAAACTTGGGGTAAACTGACGAAGAGTAGTCACTGTCAGCCCACTTGCCGTAGTGATTCACTATCCAATTCTTTCTGAAACTAATCCACACTTGATTACAATCTTTTCAATTGAACTACTATCTAATCGGACTACTATCAAATCAAACATACTTTCCAAACCATGCTTTGTTCTGGTTGAGATTACGTAATAACATATGAATAATAGAAAAAATGTTCAGGAAACAATCGTCATCCGTTTTCATAAAATGAGTAATGTATGGATAGGACCCAATATGCCTAATACAGAAATATTAGTTTAAATTGACATTTTTACAAAATAACGAATTAACCTTTCAAAATAGCGAATTAACTTATCCGGTAAGTTACGATAAACATCGATCATGTCGACAAGAAGCACATCTTGAAAAACTCGATCTTCCTCGAAGAGTTGTAAACCGATTTTCTTCACTCTCATTTCCCATGCTATTTGGTTCACCGGATTATCTGAATCCGATATATAATGATACATTCAGTCATTGTCAATATTTGATCAATAGATCACCATTGATTACCATTACCATTGATTTCATACTGCAAATTTATGTAAAAATAATGTCTATCTTCATTGAATCTTTCAGATTCAAAGTCATTGATTATATTATATGACTAAAAATTTAAATAATAAATAAGAATTACTTGTAATATGTACAATTTATAAAAAGTACCCTTAAAATTTTTAAAACCCGAGGTGATGAGTAACTTTGATTTAAACTGAGTTCTTCATTCACTATATCGACATTTAAAATAACCAAAATTGGTACATCACGCTGCAAGTCAATGGTTATATCGGTGAAATGAAACAGACTTTCAGAAGTATTGAAATTAGACAACTTTCTTTCATATAGCATTTCCTATAAACAGATTTAAATTATATATAATATATATATGAAAACAAATGTAGGTTACCTTTGATAAAGGATTTAGAAATACGACGCTTCCTTTTTGTGTTCCATTTAGAACACTTGACAAGATGCCAATTCGCTTTAATCTCACATCATACAACGGCTGCAAACGACACAAATCAATCAGTGAATTTTAACTATTTAAAACTATTTTCCATTGATTGGTTTTCTAGAGAAAATACCTCAAAACTAAAGCCTTTATAAAATCTTGTTGTGAACTTGTACTTAGTATCGTTTTCAATTGTTGTAAAATGAAAGAGAGAATACAAATCTGTAGGTGAGATTGCCGCTAAGTCCAGCTCATTGTCTTCACAACCAAACAGTTCAACACGTTTAAAAGGATGAATGTGACAGTGATGACTTCCAATCACAAAGTGAGCGCTAATTACATAGCCTAGTCCATGTTGAATCGATAACCGGTTAGCTAGCGAAACGTGTTTCATCCAAGTGTCACGAATAATTCGTCGTTTTTCAAAATTCTCCCTAGTCGACAAGATAGCGATATCCAAGTGAAGAAAAGAAACCTTTGTCGAGTTCTCTGACTCACAAAGTCTATCATACTTCTCGAGACTAATAATAATGATAACCAGTGATACTAACAAGATATGTTTCATATCTATAACTATAGATTGACTTTATCTATCTTAATATTAAAGTTAAAAATCAACGATGAACACTTTGTTGATTATTAATTTTGATTAATAATCATTGAAAGAAATGTTATAATAAGAGATAATATACAGTGTTGCTTCAAGTTTTACTTGCATAACTTTTCACCACGCCATTGAAAGCAGCGTAGCTTTCACAATACAAAAATCGAACACTGCTTACTTCTCACTTTACTTCACTTTTCTATGTAAATTCGAAGAGTAAAACATGAAACAACACTGTAAATGAGTGTGTAACAAACATTTTTGTAAACAGAACGTTTGAGTTGGTTTGCATGCATGCATTGTCAGAACGGCATGCCAAAAGTGCAGTATAACTCGAAATCAATCGCGTTTAGGGAAGGGCCTATTAGCACCAACAACAAAAGCAGTTTCGTTTTCTAGAATTTTAGTACGAAAAAATGCATTCAAAATGTCCATAACAAAATTTAAGCTCCTCCTACATACCGTAGAAATATCTTGCTATAATGTGCAGAGGGCGCATGTGATGAAGACGGTAGAACGCATGCGTTTGGCAGCTAGGAATTGGTATTGACTATCAAAAGGTGGGGTTTATCGGCAAAGTATTAGCAGTAATTTTGCTTGAGTCGCTTTACTCCGACGCAGACTAATGGCCACACCTCTTTAGAGTAGATACCAAAATGTATAGGTCACAGAGAGTGGGACGGGGAGCCAATGGGAGAGAAGAGATGTTCGAATTGAATTCGGTTGAGTGTCGGTGGGTCGAGTGTGGCTCGTTGTGTTGACTGGCCGCGCGCCTTGTGCCACCTGGCACACCACCTCGCACTTTCACTCACTGCCCTTCTGCCTCACTTCGCTCCACTTTCACCATGGAAGACTTTCAGAAGATCGAAAAGATTGGCGAAGGTTTGCACAACTCTTCTCTTTGAGACTATTTTGCAAGATTCTAGTTTCCGTGATTGATAAGTTTGGAAAAATAACTTTATTTTGTAAAACATGATATCTTTTATTCGATTTTTTAAATGTTTTAAAAATAAGATTATAACTAACTAGTTTATAATTTTGCATGTGGTATTTTGACATTTATAATGCAAACTTGTATCTCTTTCCTATCTTATAATAACTTTTATTTTCTTGTTTCTATGGTTTTTAATTGAATAATTTTAGGAACATACGGTGTTGTCTACAAAGCCAAAAACAAACTTACCAACGAGCTTGTTGCTTTGAAAAAGATACGACTGGAGAATGAGGATGAAGGCGTTCCCTCCACTGCTATTCGCGAGATTACCGTCTTAAAAGAGCTTGTTCATCCCAATATTGTTTGGTAAGTTTTTTAATGGCAAACAAATAGATTTAATAGAGATTCTTTTAAAACTAGCTTGAAGGATGTTCTTCTCCAGGAAAATCGTCTTCACTTGGTCTTTGAATTTTTGGCAATGGATTTGAAAAAGTATATCGATTCTATTCCTAGCGGTCAAAGTATGGACAAGAAGCTTGTTAAGGTATTTAAATATTGCACTGGTGTATTCAATATATTTTTTATGATTTATTTTAGAGCTATCTGCAGCAAATTACTGAAGGAATTATTTTTTGTCATTCACGGCGCATCATCCATCGAGATTTAAAACCTCAAAATCTGCTTTTGGACAACAAAGGTCGAATCAAAATAGCAGACTTTGGTTTGGCACGTGCTTTTGGAATCCCTGTGCGTCCCTACACTCATGAAGTGGTTACTCTATGGTACCGAGCTCCTGAAGTTTTGTTGGGAAGTCAAAAATATTCGACTCCAGTTGACATTTGGAGTATTGCTTGCATTTACGCTGAAATGATAACCAAAGTGCCACTGTTTCACGGTGATTCCGAGATTGATCAACTGTTTAGAATTTTTCGGTAATCACTTAAGTTATTCTATGTAAGATTAGGTGATATTGATTAACATTGATTTGTACAGTACTCTAGGCACACCCACCGAAGAGGCCTGGCCTGGTGTCTCTTCACTTCCGGATTACAAGTGTAACTTTCCCAGTTGGAAGAACAATATCTTGCACACAGTTATTCCCATGAATAAGTTTGATGATAACGCACTGGATTTACTCAAGGTATTTTGGGCGTCAGGCACTTGTTCTATTCTAAATTGTAATCTCTGTACAAATTATTCACCAGGCAATGCTCATCTATGATCCACAAAAGCGAATTCCCGCTAAAGCAGTGTTGCGTCATCCTTACTTCTCTACTTGATGACAAGAGGAATAATTTGTATTAATTTCATTTCAGATTTATTAAAATTTTAAAAATAAAATCTACATTTGTTTCAGTGAAAGAATCTGTGGGAGTTTCTTGTTGCGATAAACTAAAGTGTCAACATGTTTTTAAATGTTTTGTAATTCAAAATTGATAACTTTGGCTTGCATTTTGTTGAGATCAAGAGGAGAGACGGTAACGGTTTTGATTTCCGGTACGTAACCACTCTTGGTTGCCATCACTTTGTATGTGCCTGGAGTGAGCAGTCGCCAGTACTCTCCATCTCGAGCTAGGTCAGGTAACAAAAAGGTGAGAGGATAGGTCTAGTAGGTCACTTGTTACTCACTTGTGCTGATATCGTGCTTGATGATTGGCCCGGTGCCCAGTGAAGTGACGTTCTCCACTCGGATCAGTGCATTCTCCAGTGGGTTACCGTTCAAATCTACCACAAAGCCCTTGATGCCAAGATGTGACTGCAAAGAATTAAGATGATCTAGAGAGACTCATATCTGGATTGGAACAAACCTGTCGGATAAAGTCAAGCAGAGCTTGGCGATTGTTGTCCCACTCGGTAGAAAGCATCTCAGCTGGTGGAAATTTGTCACAGCCAAGTTCTAGTGTGATCTCGAACGCATTTGACGCAAGGTAGTTGAAATCTTGCATGCCACCGGAAACTGAATACCACGCGGCACCATTGGTAATACCACCCTGTTTGCTGAAATCTTCATCGCTGTCACATTTCACACCTCCGTTCGCCATTTTTTTGTGATTAGTCGCATAAACTCGAGCCAAATGTCTACAAAAATGGGATTATCATTGAGTATAAATATGCAAAATGAGTCATACCGGAAAGTGTGGTCATCAGGAGAAGATGTGTAAGAACTGGTGCTTCCATCGGGAGTTTCATCGTATGGATAGTTGGCAACCAAGGCGCCGCCATGCAAATTGGCTGACAGAACAAATGGATTGCTCATTATCCAAATCACAGCAGCTCGGGTTTCCGGCTGCATCTTGTGGCTAATCAGAGTGTTGAAAAAATCTTTTCTGGTTCCTTTTCGGTACGCCACCAGATCTAAGTCAGGAAAGTCTCGATTGATATCAACTCCGTTCAGGTTAGATCGTCCAAGAAGCCAATTGGAACCGTGCCGAGGATTGCTGCTAGCAATGTCCCATCCATCGGGGTTTAGCGAAGGAAGCAAGTGAATGCGAGTGGTGTTCACCAAGGTTTGCACTTCAACGTTGTTATTCAAATACTCGGTACATAAGTAATCTGCCAGTCGGAGTAGCAACTCTCGCCCAAGAACTTCATTTCCATGCATATTTGCTACGTATTTGAATTCAGGTTTCACTGTGCAAAATGAATCACTTATGAAAAAGACTGCAATCAAATTCTGGTTGACACTTACATAGTTCATGTCGGCCAGGGTTGGTTGAGATCTCGATGACAGTGAGAGGCCATCCGCCTACACTTTGCTCACTCAGTTGGTATAGCCTGGTTATCTGCGGGCACTTGGTGTGCACCGCTTGCAACAATTGATTCAACTCTTGGTTGTCATGATGCTTGTATTCGAACTCATCAACCTCATGTGACGCTATCGAGTGATAACCAACAATGGTGACAATGGCCAACACAAAACAAAGCTTAGTCATCTTGAATTCTATGGAGATGTCGGCTAACTAGAGTTGTGAATTGTGAAATGAATTTAACGCAAAGGTAATGATATACGTTCCAACAAGACCAGTATTGATCCACTATATATATGACGTGCAGTGACGTCAATGTCGTTTGGTAGCGTTATATTATATAGAAAACTATCAAGAATAGTACTAAGAAATATTCATGCGCCTGCTCGAACGGTGCGGCTTGAACAATCAGTTCTACTTGATTTCACCCACTATTATTGCAATGCTATTCAACAAACCACAGTGTGATAAATACATTAATATTTATACCAGTAGTCAACGTAATTATTCAATATATAGCCCGCATTATGATTTTATTTAATTCAATAAAAAAATTCACAAATCACCAAACTAGAGAAAATCAATACAAACCAACTGCAAATCTCAATCATCGAAATATCAGTGATAAGCAACAGTTATTATCAAACCGTATTTGTTTGAATTCAAATGTCACGAGAACATTTATTTACATTTTTACACACACCATATGCTTGGCAAGCACCGAGATCTAGGGGTCAGAATCAGTCTTGCTGCTGGGATTGTGTTGCTTGCTGTCCAAAGCAAACGCGGGAATCTTACAGTCAAACATAGTACCATCCTCGCGTTCCATCTTGAAAATGCCCCTTCAGTCAGAAACAAGAGTAAACCAATTAGAATAAAAATTGATAATTTGATAAAATTACCACATGTGGCCACTAGGATCTTGTAAGCTAACATGACTGCTGTATTGAAAGGCGGGATAAGTTTTTGACAAGACAGGCTCCTACAGACAATGTTTTCAAAATATGAGTGTTAAATACGGCTCCAACTCACCTCTCCCACAACTCCCCGTCCGCGAATCGACTCAAGAATGCCAGGAATACTGTAGATTTGCCAATGTCGCTCTCGAAGTTGAACAGTAGTTTCACCGAGATTCTCAATGCGAACACAGTACCGCCACTATTGAATCCAATGGAACCAATGTAAGAAAGAGAGTTGAAGTACTACCGTACATACCCAATAAACGTTATTGCTCTGAGAAAGTCGACAGCCCATGTAGAAGGGAATCACAGTGACACGAATGTTCTCAGTGGTCTCGCGGTGAACATCAGATAACTCTAGCCATGGGTGGTTCTTCTCTTGCCACGCCAAGAGAGTCTCTCGAGGCACAAACGGTGGATCTTTGTCAGGTTCAAAAGTTAAAAATTTGTTGAATAGCTGATGCTGAATTGGAGTGCTTTCCGTGCTCGAGTAAGGAATGATGTCCTCGTGAGCCACGTAATCAAGACCTGGAATCGCATACAAAGCTCGAGTGTTATCTTGGTTTCCCAAAAACGTTACAGCTTCAGTTTGGGCTTTCTGAAACAAAATAAAACTTTTACTAATCTAGTTACTAGCTCAACTTAAAACAAAACTATGACTTAATAATTCAATAATATTTACCACATAAGGACAGTCACGTTGGTCAATCAACACTTGATAGTAGGTATGAGGAAGTGGAGTAACTCCGTTCATCTTAAACTCATTGTGCTCGTCGCTGGGCCTTCAAATCGTACATTTTAATAAATACATGAAAACACATAAATGAATATACGAAAACTTACGGAGGATTTACTTGTTTCTTTCTTGTGTCTCTATCATAAACTTTAGCGGTCCAGGGAAATAAAGTCACACCTCTATAGCCAAAAACACGATGTAGAAAAAATTGGCCAGTTTCATATTTTCCTTCAGATTTTGGAGACACAACTCGTCCTATTTCGCTCAGTCTAAAAGTTGTTACCACAAGATTAAACCAAAAAATAAGAAACAATGGACAAATACCTATAGTTATGACAAAATCTTCGTAACCCACCAAAATAACTCGGTGATCTCAGAAGACTTTGAGACACACGAACAAAACACATTTCAGCCATTAAAATTATAGCCAATAACCACTAAATATATGTTTTTTTCCTTGATTGAAAAGTGATTTCTAAACAAAAACAATCCAATAACGTGCTTGGATTCAATTAAATAAAAGTCACATATGGTTTTGATGATACACATATGACGTACTACATGTCTTGAACTTCACACCATCTGTTTTTTCTGAACTACAGTCTGCCCTCAAACTCATGAAAAGTCAGTGGTCATTGTCGTTAAGGTACAGTGAAAGTTCTAAATTCGAA